>MU709540.1:72439-209732 GCA_026770625.1 Nicotiana glauca
ATCCTAATAAATGGATTAATTATCATAATTGGGCTTCGTGCCAACTGTTTGAATCCTTCAGGGATTGTTTTACTGGTTTCTTACCATGTGTACAGAAAAATTGAACTCAGTCCTAGTAATAAATATTGTTTTGCAAACTCAGCCATTTTTCTCAAAACTTGGGACTTAAATAATATTCCTAATGAAGTTTGGGCTGAATAATTTATTTGCTACTGTGCTGATAGGCTTATGTGATTTTGGACTGATTATGGGATCTGGCTGCACGCCGCAGCGGTATTATATTTATAGGATCGGGCTGCGCGCGGCAGCGGTATTATATTAATATTAATATGAGGCCAATGGCCTAGATTTGATGCTACGAGATGGCTTGATATTGCGCTTAGGCTGTAGGAGCCCCTCCGGAGTCTGTACACACCCCTAGTGAGCGTCGTCGATGATAAATAAATGGATGGCTCGGGCTGCACTGTCACGACCCAAATTTCCCACCGTCGGGAGTCATGATGGCGCATACTAACGGAGCTAGGCCAGCCAAACTTTAACAATCTCTGATAAATCTCAACAATATAATAAATGAAAATCTTTTAAACGAGTGCGGAAGACTTTAAACTTAAATAAAAATGAAACCAAAGATTTGCGGAAGTTTTCAAAATTCACTTCTACCCAGTACCTGGTGTCACTACTCACGGACTACTACAAAATACTACAAATAAGTCTGGAAAAGAAATACATAATGTCTGCCTGATACAAGATGAACAAACAAAGTAAAGAAAGGGACTTCGGCTTGCGAACGCCAGCTAGGCTACCTCGAGAGTCCCTGGACTGAAGATAGCTCCCAGAAAATCCTACCGCTGCGGTCCGTAAGCTGCATCCTGATCTATGCACAAAAAGGCACAGAGTGTAGCATCAGCTCAATCGACCCCATATGCTGGTAAGTGCCTGGCCTAACCCCGGCGAGGTAGTGACGAGGCTAGGCAGGACTTACCGAAATCGACCTGTGCAGATATCTATATATATGTACGACAATGGAAATAACAACTAGGAAATACCAGTAACAAAGGGGGAAAGGGACATGCTCGGGGAGATACAGTAAAGAACAAATCAACAGATATAACAATGTAACCATCTCAATACTATAGCTCGTATAAATATATAAGTCTAAGTGGACGGCGCGCCACACGATCCCATTTATCAGTGCATAAGTGGTCGGCGTGCCACACGATCCCATATTATAATTCATAAGTGGTCGGCGTGCCACACGATCCCATATTATAATTCATAAGTGGTCGGCGTGCCACACGATCCCATATTATAATTCATAACACTAATAATCTCTCCAAAGGAGGTCCCAATAAGGAAACACGTCAACATAACAGTTAAACTCCACAAGGGTACAGCTAATATCCCAACTATCCCGGCAAGGGAGAATTCAATTGTAACAGTCTACTCGTCCCGGCAAGCGAATCATTGCTTCACAAACTCTTTTAGTTCATTTCGTTCTTATCCAACACTTTACATGGAAGTTATCAATTTAACAAGACAGTTGTGTCATATCTTTCGAATTAAAAGCATTTACGACTCACGGTCATGCTAGACACCGGTGTATAGATACTCGTCACCATGCCTATACACCGTACTCGATCATTTAGCAAAAAGCAATCAATACACTCTAATCCTATTCCCTCAAGCCAAAGTTAGATCAAGCACTTACCTCGGTCCGAAAATAGCAATCAAGCCTCTAACACCGTTTTTCCTCTAGAATCCAACTCCGAAACAACGATATCTAGCCATAATTAGTTCAATATTATCAATAATGGCTCAAAAACACAATCCCATAGCCTAGAAATAGAATTCACATCATTCTTCAAAAAATAGCAAAATCTGACACCTGGCCCACATGGTACAAACTCGAGGCTCGGACCAAATTCCAATCACCCATAACCCCACGAGTTCAAATATATAATTTTTTTATAAGATTCGACCCCAAATTGAGGTTGAATCAGCCAAAATTCCCAAAGCCCTAGTTCTTACCCAAACCCTTAATTTCTACCTTTAATTCATGATTTTAGGCTTGGAAATAAGTAATTAGATGAAGAAATAATGAGTAAATGAAGTTAAGATTACCTACCCAAAGAGTTATGGAGGAAGGGAAGCTTAGAACTCGTCAATGGAGGGTGAAGAAGGAAGGTCCGTGTGAGAAAAGTGTGAAATTCACAAAGTGGACTGCTCTGGTTTTAATTTAATTCACTGGAGCAATTTGTTCTACGCGTTCGCGACCCCAGGGTCGCGTTCGCGATGAGGGAAGTCTGGGAACTATCGCGTTCGTGATCGAGCCTATGCGAACGCGAAGAAGGAAGGAAGGGGGGTCCTGGGGTTGCTCTACGTGAACACGGGAGACTATCCGCGAACGCGATGAAGAGGGGCGGTGAAGCGACGCGATCACGTGGCCTCGGACGCGAACGCGAACGCGAAGGAGGACCTGGCAGACCTATGCGAACGCGACTAGGAGGACGCGAACGCGAAGGGTAAAAGAAGTTTGGCTAGCGAACGCGAGCCGAGTGCCGCGTTCGCGAAGAGGAAAAAGCTGACTGCAACATACCAGATTTTCTGATGCATTTTCAAGTGCAAAAACAACCCGAACCAACCCCAAAATCACTCCCGAGCCCTCGGGGCTCCCAACCAAACACATACACTAACTCAATAACATCCTATGAACTTGCTCGAGCGATCAAATCGCCAAACTAACATCAAAATCAAAGAATAAAACCCCAAAACTCAAAATTTTCATTTCTAAGTTCATAACTTCCAACTTTAGCTATTTAGGTCTGAAACACGTCAAACGACGTCCGATTTCGACCAAATTTCCCAGAAAGTGCTTAACGCATATTTAAGACCTGTACCGGGCGTCGGAACCAAAATACGAGCCCGATACCAATATTTTCTAGCTCATTTTCATTTCTATTTTTTCTTAATAATTTCAGAAAACAATTTAACAGAAAAATTCTTTTACCGGGGTTCTGGACCTCGGATTTCAAGTCCGGGCACATGCCTGAGTCCCATATTTTTCTACGGACCTCCCTGGACCATCACATCATGGGTCCGGGTCCTTTTACCCAAAATGTTGACCAAAGTCAACTATATCAATATTAGTATCATAATTCTTCAATTTTTTCACAGAATTCACATATTTTAACATAAAAACTTTCCGTCTTCGCGCCCAGACTGCACACACAAATCGAGGCAGCTAAATATGAGGTTTTCAAGGCCTCGGAAGTGCGGAAAAAGGGAGTAATACGGTGATGACCCTTTGGGTCGTCACATGCACGCCGCAGTGGGTACTAGAGAGTACCGGTTTACGTGCTGCATTGCGTATTTGACTGCCATTATTTATTTCTCTATTGTAGCATTATTAATTTCATTGGTTATCTTAATTGATGTTACCTGGTGAACTGTTGTGATTATAGTTTATCTTGTGCCTATTTAGGATTTCTTACTCTCAGCCATTATTTATGTTTATTACTCTCTGGGTTGGAAGTACTCACTTTACTCCCTGCACCTCGTGTACAGATACACGTGTACCTACTGAGGCTGAGTGAGACTATCTCTGTCGAGAATCGTATCCAGGAGCATTAAGGTAGCTGCATGGCGTTCGCAGTCCTGATCTTCCCATCTATCCTATTGTTTTATTCCGCATTTTCTGTAGAAAAATATGCAGTAAGTTGATACTCGTATATTAGAGGCTCAAACTTGTGACACCTGATCGATTGGGCTGTGTAGTAGTATTTCCACATGGGTTTTCCGCATGTTTAACTACATTTCAGACTTTCAGTATTATGGCATAGTAATTAATTGTGTTAATTGAATCATGAATTACATAAAAAGGGTAAAGGTTGGTAAATTGATCGAGCTTGCCTAGCAGTATTTTGGGCGCCATCACGACCGGGATTTGGGGTCGTGACCAAAAAAAAAAAAAAGAGTTAGTTTATTTACTCTATTCCCAATCTTACCGAACTACGCTGGTTTGATTCTCATCGGCTGTGAGATACGTATGCAAACCTCATCGGTTCCGACCTCAATTTTCAAAAAAATCCAAAAAATATTTTCTTTTAGTCCCTTCTTTAGAAATCTTTTCTTAGAAAATTTAAAAAAAAATAAAAGAAGTTTTTAAAACTCAAAAATAGTTTCCTTCTTTCTAAAGTATCTCATATGGAAAAAGAAATAAAAGAAAAGTAAAAAAAATCAAAATTCAATATACGGGTTTTCTTTATTTCGAAGTATTTTTCCAAAAAAAAAAAAAGAAAATTTAGAAACAAAAATCCAAAAAAATATTTTTTTTTCTTTTTTAGAAGTCTTTCTTTTGTAAATGTCCATAAATTTTTTGAAAAGTCCAAAAATATTTTCGCTTTTTCGAAAATTAAGAGGAAACTTCAGAAATTCAAAAATAATTTCTTTTTTCTTTAGAAAAAGAGAAAACGAATGAAAATTTAAACAAAATATTTTTTTTCTTGCTTTTAAAATTCCCAAAGTTTAAATCAAATGAAGAGGAATTTTTAGAAGTCTTTCTTTCAAAAAATAAAAATAAAATCAATATCAAAAATCCAAAAAAAAAATAATTCTTTCTTTAAAAGCATTTGTTTCAAAATTTCACCAAAAAATTTCACAAAAAAAACAAAACAAAACAAAAGAGTTAGTTTACTCAATTCCCAATCTTCCCGAACTACGCTGGTTTGATTCTCGCCGGATGTGAGATACGTAGGCAACACTCGTCGAGTCCAACTTCCCTTTTGCAAAAATAGCCCAAAAAATGTCAAAATTTTAATTTTTGTCATAAATAAGGCGGGTGATGCCATTCTTGTTTAAAATAAGCCGAATGTCCCTAAAAAGCCGCCGGAAGGCTGTTTTTGCAAGAATAGCCACCCTGAGTCATTTTTAAATGGTTTGCGAGCACAACCTTAAAATCTTCCTCCCAGAAGTGCTGAAAGGCCGTATCTGCAAATCCGAGTCTTTGTTTGCTTAAATAAAAAATTTTAAAATAGCCATTTTTTCCTTTTAGATTAAAATAAATCATTAAAATACTCCTTAGATGTCTTTCTTTCATAAATTAAAAAATATAAAAAATATAAATTTTGAAATATTGAGTCCAAAAATATTTTTGCTAAAAAATCTAAAACATTTTCGTAAAAGTCCCTCTTCCGAAAATTAAGAGGCAACTTTTAAAATTGAAAAAATATATATTTTTCTTTCGTGTTAGGAAAAGAGAAAATAATTGAAAATTCAAACAAAAATATTTTTTTTACTTCTAAAAATCCCAAAGTTCCAATAAAAAAAAAAGAAATTTTTTAGAAGTCTTTCTTTCAAAAATAAGAAGAAAAATAAAAAATCACAATTAAAAAAAAAATATTTCCCTTAAAGCATTTCTTTCAAAAAATTCAAAAAAAAAAGTGTTAGCTTATTTACCTTATTTGCAAGAACTGCGCTTGGTCTGATTCATTCGGAGTCATGATATGTAGGCAATCTCCATAAGATTTGACCGTAACTCTAAAAAAAAAAAAGAAGAGATAAGAGGGAAGGAAATAAAAGGAAAAACAGAGTGGAAAAGAAATACAAAAAGAGAAAGGCCAGAAAGAAAAGAAAAATGGAGAGGAAAGAAAAATCAAAAAGAGAGAAAAACACAAAGCAAGGAAAAAGAAATAAAAAGAAAAGAAACAGGAAGGAAAGCTAGGATGACGCATGTAACCATTGCAAACATGTAGACATCCGTTTAACTGTATAGGTGCATCATACTCCAATGTGCAATTACCTATCTGTTACTTGTCTCAAACTAACCGTTGTTGCAGTCAAATTCCAGCCTAGGCATTTAGAAACGGTGGTTGGTTTTGGGTAAGCTGACATCGCATCGATACTTCACCAGATCAAAAGGAAGTACAGAAATGTCATCTGAAATGACTTTGCCACCAGTTCTCATCACTAAAGACAGCCCCATCTCAAGGATCCCGGCCTCCAAGTCTGCCACAGCTGAAGAAAACCGGATATTACGTCTCTGAATGATGGATATGTGGGACGCATAGACTAATTGCAGGGAGCCTCCAAGTGCTATCCCTGGCTTTCCTGAACTGTTCTCGAGAACTGGGGGTACTTCTAACATCCCTATCAGTCACCCGAATACCCCGTCTGCTAACTTTCTAGGAACACCTTCTGAGGTATGCCCCCAGGTGTTCATGTCAGGAGCAACTCCCAATATTTTTACTGCTCCACCATGCTCCGCCACCACACAACCTTCACTACCAAGGCCCACTTTTGATTCCTCGGCCTTCACCTTCCAAAATTGCATATTTCAAGCAGATCCTCCTCAATATCCCACATACACCTACTCTCAACCACCGCCATTTGAGCTTACACCAGGGCAAGATAAAACTCCCAAAGCCCCAGAACAAGATGAGATGGCGAAAAGAATGAGGAGCCTTGAGCAGAGCTTAAAGAATATGCAGGGCTTAAGTGGGAAAAAAACATTTCTTATACTGATCTGTGCATGTTCCCTCATGTGCACCTGCCCATGGGATTTAAAACGCCGAAGTTCGAAAAGTATTATGGGCATGGCGATCCCATTGCTCACCTAAAAAGTATTGTAATTAGTTGCGCGGGGCCGGCAGAAAAGAAGAATTGTTGATGGCATACTTCGGAGAAAGCTTAGTAGGCATTGCCTCAGAGTGGTATATGGAACAAGACGTCTCACGATGGCACATTTGGGACGATCTTGCCAGAGACTTTGTAAGGCAGTTTCAATACAACATCGACACCGCGCCGGAAAGGAATTCCTTGGCAAATTTGAAGAAGAAACCCTCGGAAAGCTTCAGAGAATATGCTATTAAGTGGCGGGAACAAGCATCGAGGGTGAAACCCCCCATGGATGAAGTAGAAATGGTCACTTTCTTCCTTCAGGCCTAAGAAGCAGATTACTTCCAGAACATGATGTCAGCCATAGGCAAACCTTTTGCAGAGGCGATTAAAATCGGGGAAATGGTAGAAAATGGTCTAAACACAGGCAGAATCTTGAGCCAGTCGGCCATCAGAGCAACCTCCCAAGCCATCCTAGGCGGGTCGGGAGGAATGACTAAAGGTAATAATAAAGAAGAAACTGTTATGGAAGCCTCAGGGGCAAGAAGACACCGGGCTCCTAGACCCATGTTTTCTGAGAGAACCTCTCAACACTACTACTCTCATCCTGACATGGCTTATGCTCCACAACCATATGCGGTCATGAACACTCAACCCTTTGCCCGACCACAGCCACATGCCAACATAAATCAACCTCCATTCCCAAGAAATCAGCCTCCCCACCAGAACCACTATAACCCCCGACCTCCGCAGAATAACTTTCGTCCTCGGGAACTACCCAGGAGACCAAACTTTACCCCAATTGGTGAATCTTACTCTAGTCTACTCCCAAAACTTGTCCAAATGGGTCTACTGCAGCCGGTCCCTCGGAACAGACAAAACCCGGCATCGCCTGCCTACAGAGCTAGTGTCAGGTATGCATACCATTCAGGGGCAGAAGGCCATCATACAAATGACTGTTGGACTCTGAAACAAGTGGTGGAGAACTTAATAGCGCAAGGGAAAATTGTCTGGTGGAGAACTTAATAGCGCAAGGGAAAATTGTGTTGAGGGATGAGGATGTCCCAAATGTGACCAATAATCCACTGCTCGCTCACAACAACGGGCCAGTAATCGGGATGATTTGTGAAGATAAGGAGTTTGATCCAGCCTTAAAAGCTATAATTGCTATCGCTGATGCAGAAACAAAGCCCAAGGTTGCCCCGAAGCAAGAGAAAGGGGAAAAGAAAAATAAAATCATCAAGACTGAACCGGAAAAGAAAGCTGAAAAAAGAGCAGAGACGGTACCTCCTAAAAATGGAATTCTCTATGTCCCGCGAGGCCGTCAAGAAAACAAGCTGATGCTGAGCCCTCCAAAGAAATTGGAAGTAAAAAAGGGAACACAAATATATATACCCAAAGGAGCCTATGTGGTACAGGGACAATTAAACCAACTCGGCTGAATGAGCCAGTGGTTATTGGACGTGTATCACAGAAGCCAATGACGAACCCTGCTGCGGTGCCGTGGAATTATCAGCAGACGGTGGTCATATACAAGGGAAAAGAAATCTTGGGGGAGCTTCCGAAGAATTCCCCTGTTGAGAAGTACTCAAATGTAGAGGAGGTAAACAATTTCGCGTGAAAGCGTTTCCCATCCAAGATGCCTGTGAGTACTGAAGAAGCGGAGGCTTTCCTCCAGAAAATGAAAATGCTTGATTATGAGGTAGTTGATCAATTGAGAAAATACCCTGAACAAGTGTCGTTGCTGTCACTAGTGACGAAATCCTCTGAGCATCAAAAGATCTTAATGAAAACTCTAAATGAAGCCTAGGTGCCAATCGGAACTTCAGTCGAGCAGATTGAGAGAATGGCAGAAAGGTTCTTCGCCGTCAATCAAATCTCATTTAGTAAAAACGACTTGCCTCCAGAGGGAGATGCTCACAACAAATCCTTACATATGAGTGTCAAGAGTGAAAGTTATTATGTAAAGCGAGTCATGGTGGATGGAGGCTCGGGTGTTGACATTTGCCGGCTCTCCACACTTCAAAGAATGGAAATCGGAACTGGAAGGATTCGTCCCAATAACGTCTGTGTGAGAGCCTTTGACGGCATCAAAAGGGATACCATTGGCAAAATTGACCTGATATTGGCTATTGGCCCAGTGGATTTCGAGGTGACTTTCCAAGTGCTGGACATGGATACATCTTATAAATTTCTTTTTGGAAGGCCTTGGATCCTTGCTGCAGGAGCTGTACCTTCCACCCTCTTCCAAATGGTGAAATTTGAGTACAAAGATCAGGAAATTGTGGTCCATGGAGAAGACGAACAATCAATCTATCGGGACCTATCTATCCCATGTTTGGAAGCGAGGGAAGGAAGTGAACACATTGTGTACCAAGCTTTTGAAATTGTAGGGGCAGGTCAATACAAAGAAGGAAATCCTTTCCCCCAACCTTTCTTGTCGAATGCTTCAATTATGGTGTCTAAATAAATGATTAGACATGGTTCAGCCGGGAGAGGGCACTAGCACCACTAAGGTGTTATACATGGGACCAAGCGTCAAGCCTCAAAACTGGAAGGCTACGCCATTCCTGATCGGGGGGGAGTCCCGATAGACCTGTCCTGCTACTTTCTCTATATCTCGAGTTATTCCAGGGTGTAACTCTGATGTTTCCTATAGTTTCTTATCTTTAAATTCCCGAATGTGAACCATGTTATCTTCAAAATTCCAAGAAATGAAATCAATAATTCATCGTTCAATTTTTGTTTATTCTTTCTGATTTTGCTATTTTTTCTCCTTCATTTCTTCTCTTCAGTTTTAATAATGCAACTTTAAATAACATGACATGCTTGCGAACTTCATGCCTAGCTCCCAAAATGTTGTCAGACTTCAAAATAATGAATCAAGAGTCGAAATGCAAAGAAGGTAACTTTGAGGAAATAAAACAAAAAATTGGAATAACTGAAGGAAATTGTTTCGCGGATCGGAAAGGTCCATACATTACAACAAGAGAGAGTGCTGTACTCAGGGCACATCCGGACAGTTGTACCAACAAAGAAGGGCCCACGCTGACAACAAGAAAGTACGACTCATGATTTTTGAAATGGGACAATGTGTGTTAAGACACGTTCTTCCTCATCACCAGGAAGCAAAAGGAAAATTCGCTCCTAATTGGAAGGGTCCATACATCATCCGAAAAATATTGCCGAGAGGAGCACTGTATTTGGGAGACATCGAAGGAAATGATCCTGAAGCAGCAGTCAATGCAGATGCAGTAAAAAGGTACTATGTCTAAGCCTCTGCGGTGATAGCTTTTGTGCAATTGAGATGACGAAGGTTTTCTTTCCTGCTACCCAAACACTATCAACCACTCGTAAACCCTTTGAGCCGGTTACTCTTCTTTGGTCACCCTCTTTGGAACCCGGAAGTATTATTGAAAAAAAAAGAAAAAAAAGAAAAAGAAAAAGAAAAAGAAAATATGATGAAAATAAAAAGAAAAAGAAAAGAAAAAACAAAAATAACAAAAACAAATGTTACCCTGAACTACGTTTGACTTGATTCCGAAAGGATACGTAGGCAGCCTCTTGCTGGGGTTCAGTCACATCAAAACAAAAATCGCAATTTCCCAAAAGTTGAAACTGGGGCAGATGATATAATGGTTCAGCCATGAGTCTACGAAAATGGTTCCAAAGTTGTACTTCTGTCCCAAAATTCTTTTTACCCAAAACCCTGTCCAAATCCTTCTGATCAATTGGCAAAGGCGTGGGAATCGAAAAACAACATTGTTGGGATCTGATAAAGTCCAAATTGAGAGAAATAAAATGAGAGAGTCTTATCGGTGAAAACCCTCGAGCACCATAAGGCGACGGTGAGTAGAGAATTTGAAAATGAGAGATTTCGTTTGGTGAAAACTCATAAAAAGCACTATCGGGCGACAGTGAGAAAAGAAATGAGAGACGTCGATTAGCGAAAACCTGCAAAGGGCGCTGTTGGCCGAAAATAAGACATCTCACCACTAAAGGACTCGTGACAAGGTTCCCTGGTTTCGAAATACGAATCAATGGGTTCAGGAGAAGCTGGAAAGTTTGTGTGGGTCAGGCATCCAGTCCAAGAAGCATGTCATGTCCATTTGAAGTCAGCATGCACCCCCGGATAAGTCCTTCTTTCCCCCCGAAAGGGACGCCTCTCTTTAAACTCATATGCTTGATGTATACTTATTCTTTGAATACCTTTTGCTTTAACTCTAATTTCTGGACTATTACATAGAAAAGGTGGCAGGGCTAGTTTTATAGGGCTTCGCTTGGCAAAAGCCAAAGAAAATACCCAGCCTCAGCGGGTGCGTCAAGCCAATCCCGACTGGCCATGGTGGTTGATGCTTTCAAAGCAAAGACATTGGAAAGGAACGAAAGTCAAAGACAAAGGTCCTAAGGGAAGAATAAAGAGAAAAGGCCAGAGCCCACACGGGCGAGTCATCATGAAGTGCTAAAAGTTGAGTCCTATCGGTTTGAAAAGAGATTCACCCTCAAGGCCAACAGGCAGCAAAGTTCTCAACGAAAATTGGGCCGGGATCAAGCAATTGAGATGGTCAAGGCCCCAAAACCAACCACCATTTCAAACTAACAAATTTTTCTTTGTTGAAAGTCGAAACAAGTGTAATTCAAAGCAACCATGCAAGAAGCAGGTGCAACCCAAAACAGAAAAGAAATGCGCAAGCGCTGAAACAGCTTTGCAACAGGGAATCGACCGAAAATGAAGTTTCTCCCCAAATTCTTTCATGCGTTCTTCTAAATAAAAAGGAAAAATAAGAAGAAATTAAGAAGAAAAATAAGTGAAAATGAAAATCCTAAAAGAAAAAAAAAATCATGGTAGCATAGAGCCCCATTCCCTAGATATCTCGGCATAACCCGTGGATCTCCTTGGCATAACCCAAGGAGCTTTTTTCTTTCTATCCTGGCGTAACCCGTGGATCTCCCTGGCATAACCCAATGAGCTTTTTTCATTCCATCCCGGCATAACCCGTCGATCTCCCCAGCATAACCCAAGGAGCTCTTTTCTTTTGATCCCGGCATAACCTGTGGATCTCCCTAGCATAACCCAGGGAGCCTTTTTCTTTCTAGCTTGGCATAAACCGTGGATCTCAGTGGCATAACCCAAGTAGCTTTTTTTTCTTTCCATCCCGACATAACTCGTGGATTTCCCTGGCATAACCCAAGGAGCTTTTTTCTTTCCATCCCGACATAACCCGTGGATCTCACTGGCATAACCCAAGGAGCTTTTTTCTTTCCATCCCGGCATAACCCGTGGACCTCCCTGGCATAACCCAAGGAGCTTTTTTCTTTCCATTCCGGCATAACCCGTGGATCTCCCTAGCATTATCCAAGGAGATTTTTTCTTTCCATCCCGGCATAACCCGTGGATCTACCTGGCATAAACCAATGAGATTTTTTCTTTCCATCCAGCCATAACCCATGGATCTCCCTGGCGTAACCCAAGGAGCCTTTTTCTTTCCATCTCGGCATAACCCGTGGATCTCTCTGGCATAACCCAAGGAGTTTTTTTCTTTCCATCTGGGCATAACCCGTGGACCTCCCTAGCATAACCCAAAAGCTTTTTTCTTTCAATTCTGGCATGACCCGTGGACCTCCCTGGCATAAACCACGGAGTCTTTTTCTTTCAATCCCGGCATAACCCGTAGATCTTCCTGGCATAACCCAATGAGCCTTTTTCTTTTCACCCTGGCATAACCCGTAGATCTCCCTGGCTTAACCTAAAGAGCCTTTTTATTTCCATCCCGGCATAACCCGCGGATCTGCCCAACATAACCCGAGGACCCTTTTCTTTTTCGGCATAACCCGGTCATTTCCCAGCATAACCTGGCTTCATTCCCAAGGATACACAATCCTGATTTGATCACTTAGATATGTGTCAGAACTAACTCACGAAAGTTTCCTAGTAAAAACTAAGGCAGAAAAATTTCGTTTGTTTGTTTGTTTTGGTGTCTTAAGCAGGTTTGACCTCGAGGCACAGGATGCGAGACGAGCGATGGGATAGGTCTCAATCCAGAATAAAAAAAAAGAAGAAAAAAAAAGAATTGAACTCAAATGTTGAAAGCACACAAAGGTGCGGATTGCTCAAAATTTGATATAAGGCATGAGCTCGCCGATCTCGTTTTGACACAATGCTGAAGAAAGAAATAACACCTACAACTTGCGAGCATCAAGATTCAGATCGGAGTCCATAGCAAAATCAGCTAATGCTCATGATCACGCTTCAAGAGATTTATAGATAGGAATCTTGTAACTCATAGTTGATAGGCATACCTAGCTTTGCTTTGATTTTCCTTTTGGTGTAATAAGGAGGTCAGCAAGCAGTAGCGGCAGCAACAGCACTGAAATCACAGCTCCTGGTAGTCCCAGTTACCAAACCTTCCAGAACTACACTAACCTGATTCCTTTATAGCCAAGGATATGTAGGCAACCTTTGAAGCATGGTTCGGTCAGACAGTTTTCAAAAATCCTTCTCATGGAATACCAAGCAGGCAAAAATCTATCGTAGTTGCTCATTTATATTTGCCCGAAAACCCTTCGTGTCTTCGAACAAAGAGGGGCAGTTGTGAGCACGTGATTTTTGCCTCGCTTGAACTATTCGTATAAAACTCTTAAAAATTAGTATTTTTCTTTAGTATTTGATTTTAGGGAATTAATTGCATGATTTTTGTTTTGTTTGTATTTTTGTGTACATTTTTAGTTGGCATAATCCATAAAAAATATAAAAAAATAACACATTTGTATTTAGAATCCAATTTTATATTTTTAGGTTTACTAGTTAATTAATATCACAAAAATAAGAGGAAAATAAGAAAAATAGTCTTTTTATTTTTTTTTTGTTTTGGGATTTAGTAGTTTTAAGAAAATCAATTAGTTTAATTTTAGTTTAATCCAGGTTTTTGTTAGTTTTAATTTTTCTTTTAACACAAAAAAAAACAAAAGAAATGAAATGAAATTGAGTTGTTTTAAATAAAAGAAGGAAATTAATTTGAATAAAAGAAGAGGAGAAATCTGGCCATTTATTTTGGGCCAAATCTAGCATCAGCCTAAACCAAACCCCCAAGACCCGTTTAAAGGTGGCCCAACCCGCCTTAGGAAACCCGGTCCAGACCCCTTGTAATGAAACGACCCCGTTTCAGTGGCGTGTGATCCTGGCCGTCGAGGATTCTTGATCCTACGGTCTGGAACTAGGGCAAGATTAATATAAAATGGTCGGATAAGCCACCCTACCCCTCAATCGTCTCCCATTCTCTCCCTGTAACGCCGGCGTAACGCCTCCCCTTCTCCACCGTCCTCCTCCGCCCGCCGCTGGCCGGAAATCGCCTCTGCCGACGGCGAAGCTCCAACATCCCCCAAAATTACACCATAGCAACTCCTTTCACTCCTCATCTCGAATCCATGCCTCACTTCCTTAGAACATTCACCAAACCTTTCGAATCTCCAAAACAGTGTCGCCTCCTCCGCCGCCTACGGCGGCACCGTCACCCAAATCCTACCAAAATCACACCCCACAACCATTTCACCCTCCTCTACCTAAACCCCAAACTATTTTCCCCCAAATCCAACCACTACTCTTCAGATTTTAGATCTAGGGTTTGAAGGACTTCAACTAATTTTGGATTTTCAAGTATTCGATTGACTTTCAATTAATGTTATTCGTTTATTTTTGCGAAATAAACATATTACATTGGTTGGAAATCAATTTCAAAGAGTCAGTCACGTGAAGATCAAAATCAGTAAGGTTTTCCCCTTATTTGATTATTTCTTTTATTATTAAGTCTATTTTATGATTTTCATCTTAGTTTAATTTTTTTTTTGTTGATTTTTTGTTGTGATGTTTGTTGTTAGTTTAATCAGTGAGTTTTTCTTAAATTCCTTTTTCTTTTTTTATCATCTGTAGATTTTCCCTTTATATGCATTAGCTTTCTGATTTTTTTTTGTTTTGTTCATCTCAGTATTTTTTTGTTAGGATTGATTTAGGGTTTGATTGGTTTTGATTATATTTTTGTCACTTGATTTGACTGGAACCATATGATTCCTGTTTTAACTACTTGATTAGTCTAGTTTGATAAATCTGATTAGTATTTCTGCCTATTTGTATTTTTTGCATTCGCTGATTCTGTTTTAATGTTGGTCATTTCTTAGTTTGTTTGATTGCGAATAGATAAGAGCAGCTTGTAATCCGAAAATCAGTAGTTAGTTAGTTTTAAAATTTGTGATGGAATTTGTTTTGCTCATTAATTTTTCGAATTATTAGTTTAACCATGGTTAGTTAGAGAGCCTAGGATAACTAACAGAAGTTGGTAATTTTAGGGAACAACTCAGGGGTACTGTAGGTATTTTACTAAGGAATATTGTAGTAACAAAGAATAGAACTCCCTAAAAGCTTGTAAATGGGGATTAAAAAAATGGAATTTTAGAAAAGTTAGTAGTGTAACTTGGGAAATAAGTCAATAAATAAGGGACTAATTAAGCAAAACTGAAAAATAAAAAAGGGACTAAGGGTGTAAATAGTAATCCGAAGGCAGCCCTAGGCTTTGCCTATAAAAAAGGCGTGCCTATTGCCTTGTTAAAAAAGGTTTTGCATCTGAAAATTCCCCCCAAAAAGTTTCTACATGTTTTAGACTCTGAAAATTTGAATTTTCAAATTCAAAAACACAAGTTTGGATCTGAAAATTTGAATTCCAAAAAATTCAAAAGAAGAATCTGAAATCTAAGAGTAAAACATTCATTCTAGATCTTAAATTTCCAAAAAAAAAAAACAAAAATAACACAAAAAACTCCAAAAAATACTGTTCTATTGAAGTTTTTCCTAGTTTAATTTCGGGTTCTGGCTGCTGATTTGAGTTTCCAGCTTAGATAAGGATAGAAATAGCTGAAATATTCCTGTTATTTGGTTGCCTAAGTTCAGAAGTGTTACTGGGTTTGATTTCGAGTCAATTTGGGTTTGATCAAGTCTGTTTTGATCGTTTTATTAGTGTTGTTCCTCTGTCATTCAATCATGGGCTTTGTGATGCTGTTTTGAGACCAAAATCTATCATATGTTGTTGATTTCAACTACTGCTGTTGCTTTCTCCTTGCTGTTTAACATTGTTGATTTCCTCTTGTTCCTTTGTTCATTCAATTCCTGGTACACACCTTGAATTTACCTCGATGTAGCTTTTGGGTTGGAAATGAAATAAAACATACTCACGACTCTGCTTCCTGATATATACTCGCTTGGATTATTATCTGTCAATATGTAGATAGATGCTAATTGATATGTATTTATTTAATATAGTTTAGCTTTGGTTTGTACTAACATAAACAATGGACTGTGAGTTGATACATTTTGTTTAGTTTGATCCGTTGGATTAATTCCGGCAGGATTTATTTTCAGACTTTTCTCTTCAACTTTAGTTGAATTTTATCTACTCAAATGTTAGTTATCGATTCAAGTATTGAGTTTAGTTGTTTTGTTTTGGATTTGGGTTGTTAACATGTTCATGTATAGCTGTAATTAGTACACTACTTGGAATACTAATAGTTATATTAGTTATGATTTGAAGGCCATAATAGTTGAGCTATATAATTGGACTGGTTAGTACATATATGTGGTATTTACATTTACGATTAATTTGCTAAGATCATGCAATGTTTCCAGTTACTGTTAATGTCCAAAAACTCAACAGTAGATAAATAGGTAACTGAGCTTTAGAATTAAAAATCAAATCTAACTTGTTTAGATGTCGAATTGTTTTGGTTTTATTGAGATGATTAAATTTAATGAGGTCCGGATTCAATGTTGTAAAGGTTTAAAAACAAAAATCAGTATTTCAATATAGAGGCTATTAATATTCAAATGAGTATGTTTGAATTTAAGGTTGGAATGCATTGATTTGAATAAGTTTGAAATAGTCCAGCCACTTGCATTTTGTTAAGTCCAATTGTTAAGTTTGGGCCTGAAATTTATCCGTACAAGGCCCAATGTGAATCTGACTATATCTTTTATCTTCCTGGAATAAATTTGAAGCCCAAATAAAATGCTAAGGGCGTGAATTCACACTAAGGTTAAGAGGTTAATTTTGTAACACAAATTTTGGGCCTTCCGAGTTATGTAACGAATTTGAATTAAGAGGTTTCCCTCTTGTTTAAATTTGGACTTGAACTTGAGGCTCAAATGCTAATTAATTAAGTCCCTTTAGAGACAACACTTAGTAGAATCGTAGTTCCTTTAGTTTGACCTTTAAAATAAAAACGAGGTGCGCCGCGCCAAATAAAATTCATAAATTGCGTGTCCCTCATTAAATGTTTATATTAAAATACTTAGAATTCAGGACGTGCCATTTAGCAAATTTTCATGGCCTCCCGCGAAGTTAATAACGCGTTAGTCACTTTAGGCGCGTTCTTTAATAAATCTACCTTCTTAAACTCGGGTGTGCATGTCATGTGACCCAAATCCAAATTTCAAAACTTTGAATAAAATATGTCGCGGATCCGGGTGCATTTCATGTGACGTGATCCAAAAATATGTTTTAAACGACGTTCAATTTCCTTAACACTTAATTAAAAGCAGTAAATAATTTAAAATTGCACTATAGGTTTAAACATGTATTCAAATAAGATAATAGGGAAATTGTAATAGTTTAAGCGACCGTGCTAGAACCACGGAATCTGGGGGTGCCTAACACCTTCCCCCGAGTTAACAGAATTTCTGGTTCGCAGACTTCACAAGGAAAGTCGAAATTTTCCTCGATTTGGGATTCTAAATAAACCGGTGACTTGGAAAACCAAATAAACCATCCCAAGTGGCGACTCTGATAAATAAATAATCCCATTTCGAACAACGTCACTTAAAGTGAAAAAACTCCCTTATACAATACCATCAGGGGTGGTGATGTAAAAAAGGAGGTGTGACAAAGGGTAGCACAAAAATATCTTCAGAAATGATCTTGCCAGCAATTCCCATCTCGGAAGATAGCCCAAACTCGGGTGTCCCTGCATTAGAGTCTGCAGCGGCCGAGGAAAATACGATCCTCCATCTCCGGTTCATGGAGATGTAGGATGCATGGACAAATGGAAGGGAGCCTCCGGTTGCCATCCCTGGATTTCCCGAACTTTTCCCTAGATCAGGGGGTACTTCCAATATTCCCATCAGTCATCCAAACATCTCATTGGGACAACCCACCATACCAGCTCATTTTGTTGGAGCACCTTCTGAGTTCCACCTCCAGGTGTTCACATCCGGAACAATCCCCAATATCTTTACTGCTCCCCCATGTGCGACCACAACACAGCCTGCGCTGCCTAGACCCACTTTTGATCCATCGGCCTTTACATTTCAAACACCCACTTACCAAAGTGAGCCTCCTCAGTACCCCACATACACTTATCCTCAGCCACCTCCATTTGAGTTCACAACAGGACAGTACGAGACTCCCAAGACTCCCGAACAGGATGAAATGGCAAAAAGGATGAGAAGCCTGGAGCAGAGCCTAAAAAAATCTAGGGTCTGGGTGGGCAGAAGAGTGTGTCATATATCGATCTATGCATGTTCCCTCACGGGTATTTGCCTATAGGATTCAAAACTCCAATGTTTGAAAAATACGATGGGCATGGAGATCCTATTGCTCACCTTAAGAAGTACTGCAATTAATTGTGTGGGGCTGGCGGAAAGGAGGAGTTGTTAATGGCTTTCTTCGGAGAAAGCTTGGTGGCCATAGATTCAGAATGGTATATGGATCAGGACATATCTCGATGACACACTTGGGACAATCTCGCCATACATTTTGTTCGACAATTTCAGTACAACATAGACATTGCGCCATACAGGAACTCCTTGGCGAATCTAAATAATAAATCCTCAGAAAGCTTTTGGGAATATGCAATTAAGTGGTATGAGCAAGCGTCGAGGGTAAAAGCTCCCATGGATGAAGTGGAAATGGTTACTGTATTTCTTCAGGCCCAGGAAGCCGATTACTTCCAGAACATGATGTCAGCCATGGGCAAACCTTTTGCAGAGGCAATTAAGATTGGTGAGATGGTAGAGAATGGTTTGAAAACGGGTAGAATCTTGAGCGAGTCAGCCATCAGAGCAACCTCCCAAGCTATTCAAGGCGGGTTCGGAGAAATGGCTAAAGGAAAGAAGAAAGAAGAAATGTCTGTGGAAGCATCGGGGGCAAGAAGACACCGTGCTCCCAGACCCATGTTTTTTGAAAGAACCCCTCAACATTACTACCCTCATCATGACATGGCTTATGTTCCTCCACCTTATGCGGTCATGAAGGCTCAACCCTTTGCCCGGCCGCAGCCATATATCAATAGAAATCAAGCCCCGTTCCCAAGAAATCAACCTCCTCACCAGAACCACTATAATCCTTGACTCTGTAGAATAACTTTCCTCCCCGGGAGCCACCTGGAAGACAAAATTTTACCCCAATTGGTGAATATTATGCTAATCTATTCCCGAAACTTGTCCAAATGGGCCTACTACAGCCGGTCCCTCAAACGAGGCATAACCCAGCATCACTTGCTTTTAGAGCCAGTGTCAGGTGTGCGTATCATTTAGGTTCCGAAGGCCATGTTACAAATGACTGTTGGACTCTGAAATGAGTGGTGGAGAAATTAATAGAACAGGGGAAGATAGTGCTGAGGGACGAGGAGGTCCCAAATGTGACCAACAATCCTTTGCCGCCCACAATAATGGGCATGTGATTGGAATGATCTGTGAGGATAAAGAATTCAATCCGGCATTAAAGGTCATCATTGCTATTGCTGATGCAGAAAGAAAGCCAGGGGTTGCCCCGAGGTAAGATAAAGGGGAGAAGAAAAATAAAGTCACCAAGAAGGAACCAGAAAAGAAAGCTGAAACCAGAACAGAGGCGATACCTCCCAAAGATGGAATTCTCTATGTCCTATGAGGCCGTCAAGAAAAGCAGTTGATTGTGAGCCCTCCAAAGAAATTGGAAGTGAAAAAGGGAACACAAGTGTACGTACCCAAGCAAGCCTACGTGGTGCGGGGGACAATCAAACTACCTCGGCTGAGTGAGCCAGTGGTTATTGGACGCGTACCACAAAAGCCTATGACCAACCCTGCTGCAGTGCCCTGGAATTATCATCAGACGGTGGTTACGTATAAAAGGAAAGAGATCTTGGGAGAGCTTCCAGAAAATGTTCCCGCTGAAAAGTACTCAAACATAGAAGAGCTAAACAATGCCACCAAAAGGCGTTTCCCGCCTAAGAAACCTGTGAGTGCTGAGGAAGAAGAAGTCTTCTTTCAAAAGATGAAAATGGTCGACTATGAGGTGGCCGATCAGTTGCGAAAATGTCCTGAACAGGTGTCTTTACTGTCATTACTGTTGAAATCCCCGGAGCATCAAAAGATTTTAATGAAAATTCTGAATGAAGCCTACGTGCCAGTTGAAACTTCGGTGGAACAACTTGAAAGAATGGCGGAAAGCTTCTTTGCTGTCAATCAAATCTCATTCAGCAAAAATGACTTGCCTCCATAGGGAGCTGCTCACAACAAGGCCTTGCACTTGACTGTCAAGTGTGAGGGTTATTATGTAAAGCGGGTCATGGTAGACGAAGGCTTGGGTGTTGACATTTGCCAACTCTCCACACTACAACATATGAAAATCGAGACTGGAAGAATCCCAACAATGTCTGTGTGAGAGCCTTTAATGACATCAAAAGAGATACCATCGGGAAAATTGACCTAATATTGACCATTGGACTGGTGGACTTTGAGGTGACATTCCAAGTGCTGGATATGGACATGTCTTATAATTTTCTTCTGGGAAGGCTTTGGATCCATGCTGCTGGAGCTGTGCCTTCTACCCTCCACCAAATGGTGAAATTTGAATATGAGGATCAGGAAATTGTGGTCCATGGAGAAGATGAACAGTTTATTTATCGGGACCCATATGTCCCATGCCTAGAAACGAGGGAAGGTAGTGAACACATTGTCTACCAAGCATTCGAAGTTGTGGTGGCAGATCAGCATGAAGAAGGAAATCATTGCCCTCTACCCCTTCTATCCAATGCCTCGATTATGGTGGCTAAGGAAATGATCAGATATGGTTTCAAGCTGGGAAAGGGACTTGGAAAATCTCTGCAAGGAATATCTAAGCTGGTGACTCTTCCTACGACCGAAAAGTTCTTCGGGATAGGTTTCCATTCTACCCCAGATGATGTAAAGTGGGTAGATGAGAGAAAGAAGGAAGGATGGGTTTTGCCACAACCACTGCCACATTTGTATGAAACATTCATTAAGCCGAAGTACAGTGAAGAGGAAGATGATGAGGTTTTCACGGCTGAAGAAATTGAGGAAATATGTGGGGCAATGAGAAAAGTACTCTACGAAACCAACATGGTTCAGCCGGGAGAGGGCACTAGAACCGCTAAGGTGTTATACATGGGACCAAATGCCAAGCTTTAAAATTGGAAGGCTACGCCATTGTCGATCAGGCAGGAGTCCCGGTAGACCTGTCCTGCTACTTTTTCTGCATCCCGAGTTATTCCAGGGTGTAACTCGGATGTTTCTTTTAGTTTCTTGTCTTTAAATTTCCCAATATAAACCCTGTTATCTTTCCAATTGCAAGAAATGAAATCAATATTTCATCATTTATTTTTCTCTTTATTCTTTCTAATTTTCTTTATTTTTCTCTTTTATTTCTTCATTTCAGTTCTAATAATGCGGCTTTAAATAACATGACATGGTTGCAGACTTCATGCCCAGATCCAAACACGCTGTCTAATTGTGAAATAATAAACCAAGAACCAGTATATGATGAAGAAGAGGCCTTTAGGGAAATAAATCGAGAACTGGAACAATTTGAGAATAAACCTAAGCCGAACTTGAATGATACTGAGCTGGTTAACTTGGGAACTTCTGTAGAAATCCAGGAAACCAAAATAAGCATTCACACGGATGAGAAAACTCGGGATGCAATAATCCAACTCCTGTTTGAGTTCAAAGATGTATTTGCTTGGTCGTACGACGACATGCCAGGGCTGAGTGTTGATCTGGTGGTTCATAAGTTGCCAATTTACCCTGACTGCCCTCCGGTACAGCAAAAATAGAGAATGTTCAAAACTGATATCAGTGATAAAATTAAGGAAGAGATCACGAAACAGTTAAAATCAGGGGTAATTCGAGTGGTCAGGTATACTACATGGTTGGCTAATGTAGTCTCAGTTCAAAAGAAAGACGAGAAGACCCGGATGTGTGTGGATTATAGAGATTTGAACAAGGCAAGTCCCAAGGACAATTTCCCTTTGCCCAATATCCACATCCTTGTTGATAACTACGCCAAGCATGAGATACAGTCCTTTGTGGATTGTTATGCAGGATATCACCAGGTGCTGATGGATCAAGAAGACGCAGAAAAGACAGCCTTCACCACGCCTTCGGGTACATATTGTTACCGAGTTATGCCATTTTGTCTGAAGAATGCTGGGGCAACTTACATGAGGGCCATGATCGTAATTTTCCATAATATGATGCATCAGGATATAGAGGTATATATGGACGATGTAATTATCAAGTCCTAAACTCAGGATGACCATGTCCGAGATCTGAGAAAGTTCTTCAAGCGGTTACGTAAGTATGATCTGAAGTTGAACCCAGCAAAATGTGCATTCACAGTCCCATCGGGCAAACTTCTGGGTTTTATAGTCAACAGGAGATGTATCGAGTTAGACCCAACAAAGATAATGTCTATCCGGGATTTGCCTTCTCCAAGAACCAAGAAAGATATGATGAGCTTGTTGGACAGATTAAACTATATTAGCCAGTTCATTGCTCAGCTGACTTCCACGTGTGATCCTATATTCAAGTTGCTAAAGAAAGATGCGGCAGTCAAGTGGACGGATGAATGTCAGGAAGCCTTCAACAAGATCAAAGAATATCTGTCAAATCCGCCAGTCTTGGTCCCACCAGAGCCAGGGAGAACTCTGTTCCTGTATCTGACGGTCTTAGAAAATTCTTTCGGTTGTGTCCTTGGGAAACACGATGTAACTGGGAAGAAAGCACAGGGAATCTATTACTTGAGCAAGAAGTTCACCAGTTATGAAGCTAAATATACTCTGTTGGAGAGAACCTGTTGTGCCTTGACTTGGGTTGCTCAAAAGCTAAGACATTATCTGCAAGCCCACACCACTTATCTCATAACCAGGTTGGATCCTTTGAAATACATATTCCAAAAGCCGATGCCCACAGGGAGGTTAGCAAAATGGCAGATTCCGCTCACTGAATTTTACATAGTCTATGTCACTCGCACGGCAATGAAAGCCCAGGCGCTGGCGGATCATTTTGCAGAAAACCCGGTTGACGAGGAATACCAACCGTTGAGCACTTACTCCCAGATGAAGAGGTAAATTCAATAGAAGCAATCTCGGAAGACACCCATGCTTGGAAAATATTCTTTGATAGGGCGGTAAATGCCAAAGGTGTAGGAATTGGGGCAATCTTGATCTCGCCCACTGGTCACCACTACCCGGCCACCGCTAGGCTTCGGTTTTTCTACACAAACAATACTGCTGAGTATGAAGCCTGCATCATGGGTATGAATATGACGATTGACCATGACATTGAAGAGTTATTGACTATGGGGGATTCAGATCTGATTATCCGACAAGCTCAAGGAGAATGGGAAACTCGAGATGTCAAGCTTATTCCCTACCGCCAATATGTGGAGGATCATAGCAAGCGGTTCAGGTCGATAGATGTCACACCTCCTTTTGGTGCTACCGCACCCCGCGCAGGGCATGGTAAAGGGAGTTTTTCCAATTAAAGGACAATCGAAGCGGGATTCGTTTATTAAGAGATTCAGAGTCGCCACATGGGAGATTTATGGTGTCCCAAGTCATAGGTTAAATCCCGAATCGAGGAAAGGTTTGACTCTATTTAATAGTCCGCGAACCAGAAATCCGGATAAGGAATTCTGTTAACCCGGGAGAAGGAATTCTGTTCACAGTTTTGCAAAGCTGAAATGTAAAAATGATGATGTTTAATTAAGCAAACTACTGCAAGTTGTAGAAAAAGCAATCAATTGGAATGGTGTAACTTAGAGGTCTAGTTTTAATCCTAAGTTCAAACTATTTGCATGCTGAAATTAGATTGCCCTGATAATTAGAGGTCTACTAGTCTGATTATACTTGTCATGCATTTGAACTACCTAATAACCAGGCTAAAACAGAACATTATTTATTACACTACTACAAAGCTGTCCAGTTATACAAAAGGGGGCCAAAATTTACATAATCGCAGTATATGAAATATTCTAACTATAATCAGTAAAGAAGAAGGTTAAAACTAATTAAAGACTTCAAACTTCCACTCTTTCGTATGTATTCATGCTTCATGTTTCAACTTACAATAGCCAGTGTATCAGTTGTGTACCTAGTATGGGAAGGAAAAGAAGAGGAAGAACAGTAGAATAACAGTAGCATACAACAACATCAACAACCAGCAACAACCAGTAAACAGAACAACCCAGTAACAGATTTAAAACTCAACAATACCCAGTGAAACAGTAACAGGGTATCCAATAGCACACTCAGGAAAATCCACTTGAAACCCCAGCAAGACCAAATAACAATCACAAGCAGAAACGGATTGAACCAGAAACAATATGATAGTAGTTTTTTGCTCTTCAGACACTCAAAGAAAGAAGCTTGGAACTTCCAATAAAATAGTTATACACTCATACACACTGATTCTTAAACTTTCAATAGAAGTTCCCTCTTACACTGATTTTTCGACCAAAAAGAAGACCTCTCTTTCTTAGGCTCTCAAAGTATTTTTTACCTCCGGGGATTCAAAAAAGGACCTCCTATTCTGTCCAAGTCTAACTCTATTTATACAACATGAAAAAACTCTTATTTCCAGCCCCTAAGAGCATTTAATAATCAAGAAGACATTCTGCCCATGATATTCTCTTACCAGCCCATTACTAAGTGTTTTGTGCCATTTTTAATTCGTTTGTCCCCCACTACCATTTGTCTAATTCATTAATTAATTCAAAGTTATGGGTAGGTGTATTTAATTACTTCTTTTAACCCCATTATGTCTTGTTCCCCACTATGTATTAAACAATGCCTAATTTTACTATTATTAGTGCTTAGTGGACAGAACACTCAACATAAATAATTCTTCAAGTTTTAAATTCCCCTATTACCCCAGATATTACTAAAATTACTATTATACCCCCATCACTTCAATCTGTAACAACATTATCAACTGACCTAAATTGATTCTTAATTTAAACACCAAATCATTACAGCTATAACCAAATCAAGCCTAACAATTGACTAATTAACACATGAAGCTAATTTTCAATCAACAACATTAGGAATCACTTCAACAAAGTCAGATTCATATCAGAATTAGCACAGTCCAGCAGACTTAAATTACTAAAATCAATCATCAATTGAACTTCAAATTAAATCAAACATTAATACAACCAAGATGAAGGATTCAGTGACTAAACTAACACACTTCTAGATTAACCTAAACAAGAACAAATGAACACTGTAAACATATTGAACGAAAACAAACTGACTTCAAATGCAAGAAATGATGAACAACAAAGGAAAGTAAAAGCTCAACAGACCACTACTAAATAATCACAAACAAACCGGAATCTCATTCATATGCTCATATCAAAATCAAGTGAATAACCACCTACATGCTAGTAGAGAACAAACAAAAATCTGCTAAAGCAAAACTTAGAGAAAATTCCAAATAAGGCCTCTAACAAATCTGGAAAAAACTAATCGCGAGGTAGAGTTATACTCAAAACACGACGAACCGTAGACGGACCTCTACATGGAAGCTTCGAAACTCGCCGGAAAAATAAAATGAGAGGCATGGCTGTGTGTGTGCGTGTATGGTCGACTGTTGTAGCAGCTGTTCAAGCATGGTCGTGAAGGTGACGACGAGCTGGAGGAGAACGATGAGGTTGATGACAAAAATGACTGGCGGATAGCCATGGATGTGGTCGTTTGGAGGTGGTTCGATGGAGACTATTTGTGTTGTTTGTCGTGAGGGTGATGGTGGACGACTGTGGAGCTGGAGTGGGGAGCTGTTGGTGACTGGTTCGGGCTTGACGGGTAGCTGGAGGAGGACGGTCGTTCATGGCTGGAATGGGATTGTTTGGTTCGAAGAATAAAATGGAGGACCAGTGGCGTTGGGGCTGCTTGGTTCGTGGATGATGGTCGTTGGTAGTAAGGCTGGCGTGAAGGGAGGTGGTCGTTGGTAGTAAGGCTGGTGGTGGCTGTTGGCGGGGAAGGGGTGAAGTAGATAGGGATGGTTTGAAGAAGAAGAAGAGAGGGGGGGTGTTTAGGTTAGGGTTTGAAAAATGAAAAATGAAATGAAGAGAGGGGTTGTTTGGGTTATGGGGCAGACCGGGTCGGGTTGACCCGGTGGGTTTTGGGTTGGGTTTGTGAGACATTTGGGCCTAGTTTGTTTAATTTGAAAGATGGCCCAATCTGAATTTCCTTCTTGCTATTTTTTGTTCTCTTTTCGTTTATTTGCTCCAAAATTAAACCTAAAGATCCTAAATTAAATTAATAAAACCAAAATTAACTTAAAATACTAATCAACTTCTAATAATAATTATCACACAAAATTAAACATCAATTTAAATAAAATCACACAATTTGGACATTAAATGCTAAAAATATAAAATACATTATTTTTTGTAATTTTTTTCATTTTTATAAAGCAAACTTAGTTACTCCTAATTGTAGAATTAAATCATAAGCAAATGCAGCATATTTTTGTATTTTTATTAATTTAACGAATAAACATGCACAGACAAATACAAATAATTATCCAGAAATGCCACGAAAAATCTCAAAATTGCACACAAAGGAAAATTGTTTTATTTTGATTTTTTTGGGAGTATTTCTCATATAGGGAAAAAATCACGTGCTTACAGCTGCCCCTCTTTGTCCGAAAACACGAAGAGTTTTCGTGCAAAGATAAAGTAAGCGAGCAAATTTTTGCCCGTTTGAGTACTCCGTGTGAAGAATTTTTTTGAAAAGATTTGACCGAAACTTTGCTTCAAAAGGTTTCCTACATATCCCTGGCTAAAAGGGAATCAGGTCAATGTAGTTCGGGAAGTTTTGGTAGCTGGGACTACCATGGGACTATGATTTGCTGTTACTGCTGTTGCTGTTGCGGCTACTGCTTGCCGACCTCCTTATTACACCGTGCTAAACAGAAAATAAGAAGCTAGACTAAACTAGTCTATGAATTACAAAATCTTATCTAGATCTCCAGACTTGCTCTTGTCGCCTTGCTTTCTTGTTGACTTGCTTCCTCTGATGTTTCTCCATTTCTGACTTCTCGTCGGCCTCTCTTGATTGCCGAACTCGGGCTGTTTATTTCTTTCTTCTGGGCTTCGCATTATTTTTCTTCGAAGCTTGAACTGACCATCACTACCTTCCTTTTAATTTCTGAATTTGGATTTATGCTGGGGATTTTCTGGTGTAACCTTCAGCCTTCCGGCGGGTTACTGACTTCAAGACTTTGAAATGTAGAAGACTGAAATGTAACGACCGGAATGTATTCCTCCATTATACGGGCGGGCTCCCGACTTTGAAAATTGGAATTTTAAAGGCTGAATGATTACCATCTTAGGAGAAAAATTCATCTGACTAAGATTTTGACGCTAGGAGATAATTCATCATACTAGGTCTAAATTTATGTGATCTCAGGAGAAAGATTCATCAGACTGAGATTTTGATATCTTAGGAGAAATATTCATCAGACTAAGATTCTGACTCTAGGAGATAATTCCTCAGACTAGGTCCGTTTTGTTGTTTTAAAATGTAAAGACTGAAAAGTATTCCTCCGTTATACGGGCGGGCTCTCGACTTCAAAATTTGAAATTTAAAGACTGAATGATTACCATCTAAGGAGAACAATTCATCTGACTAAGATTTTGATGCTAGGAGATAATTCATCAGACTAGGTCTAAATTTATGTGATCTCAGAAGAAATATTCATCAGGCTGAGATAATTCATCAGACTAGGTCAATTTTTACTTACTTGAAACCTTCCAATTTTTGCTTCCTTCTTCTTGTTGTTTTATCTAAAACTATCCAACTATTGATTTTACTTTTTCAATACTTGCTTTCCCCTTTTTGTTATCTATCTGGGCCTTTCTGGCTGTTGCCTTTACTTCTTTATTGTTATCCTTCTAAGTCTTTCTAACTGACTTCCTATTAACTTGAAAAAAAATTCATCAGACTAAGATGTTTATCATCTTAGGAGAAACAATTCATCGGACTAAGATTCTTTCATATTAGGAGAAACAGTTCATCAAACTAAGATTCTTTCATCTTAGGAGAAACAATTCATCAGACTAAGATTTTTCATCTTAGGAGAAACAATTCATCAGAATAAGATTTTTATCTTAGGAGAAATAATTCATCAGACTAAGATTTTTAACTTAGGAGAAACAATTCATCAGAATAAGACGTTTTCATCTTAGGAGAAATATTTCACTGCTTTGTTCCTATTATATACAAAGAAAAATTTTGTCAGTTTTGAAAAATGACATTCTTGCTGGGGATGATTTCTTCCTTCCTTTACCACTTGTGTTATATTCCTTCTTCCTCAAATGAGTACCTGACTTCGACAAAATAAAAAGGTAACGCCTCCGTTCTACGGGCGGGCTCCCGACTTTAATAACTTACGTCTGCTTCCCTCAAAAACTCGTGTTGTCTTCCCTCTTATCTGTTGGGGCTAACATTGCTGGGGAATTAGTTACTTACCTGTTGGGGATAATACTGCTAGGGGAATCTCCTTTCTTCCCTTTTTTTTTCTTTCAAAACTACTTTCTTTTATTTTCTCTCAACATTGCTGGGGATAAAAGTGTTATCAGCTGGGGATAACGTTGTTGAGGATAACGCTACTGGGGGGAATTTTATTCCTTCAAAATCGGTGCTTCACTCTTCTGGAAGTTGCTGGGGGTGACACTGGCTTTTTCTCTTTCTGAACACCAGTTTAGTCCCTTTGTTCTGTCCGCTGGGGTACAACTCCTTTCATTAAAATTCGTAGTTTTCTTTCTTTCAACACCGCTGGGGATAATACTGGGTAAAAGACCACTTCCTTTAAAACTGGTGTTATGTTTCTTCTTCCCCAAGTGGATACCTGATTTCCAGAAAATTTTCCAAATGAAAGGAAAATTTTCTTCCCCAGTTTGATAATTTTCCTTGTGGCATGCCTTTCCGCCATCAATGCCATTTCTTTTACCTGCTTCAAATCAAAGAAAATTTGTTAGTTTAAAATGCGGTGGTTGTTTGTGATGCTCCTGCTGGGGATGGTTCTCCTCTTTCCCTGCTATGCGTTTCATTACACTTTCGAAACTTGCTGCGGAGGATGTTATTATTTGCTGGGGGTGATAGATAGTTTTTCCCTTTCTTGCTTCCCTGCCCTTCTTGACGACATCTTTATTCACAAGCCTTTCACCGTTGTTTTCCACTTGTATCCTGACCACCCAAATTCCTATGACAGTGACCCTACTTGAGGATCTTGCATGTTTTACTGATGAACCATTTTCTTCATTCATCCTTGTCATTGGAAATACCTTTTCTGCTGGGGATATCCCCCCTTCTTTTGTGGCATATCTAGGGAACGGGCATTTCCCCGACCTTTGAGTCTCATTGGCCTTGGCCTTGAGGTCATTAACGTTCGCTTTTTGCTGGAGATATCCTCTTTGACACAGATCCATCCCTTTGTCAATTTCCTCTTGCTGGGGAATATCCTTCTGTACACTGGCCTCTGCGCTTGTTTCCTCCTGGCTTATACCACTTGGATGTTCTATTCAGATCCCGTCTTGCATAATTGGAAAGCTGATGGCAGATTTTGAAGTCATTTCTCACTTGTTTGACCAAACAGACTCTACTGGGGAATTTTTTTTTTGATGAAAGGAGCAAGAAAAAAATGAACAAAATAAAAGAAAAAGGAAAGAAACAACTCTCTAACAAGAGAAACGAAAAAAACCTATCAAACGCGGATACCGACTCTAATGGTCATGACATGCACATATGGCCTATCCTCCGTCGTTAATCGTCTTTCAAGATCTTCGTTTGGTGATTCCCCATCTGATTCTCACCCTTATTTGACTTGTGTGCCCTAAGGTTTTCACTATCAAGCCTCTTTCATTTTGGTTTTTCTTTCAGCTTTCATCGCCTCATGGTGCCTGTGAAGGTTTTCACCGGTAAGATTCTCGCATTTTATTTATTTATTTTTACAGCTGGGGATTGGGGTGTTACCGATAAGACTCTCTCATCTTTCTTTTCTGCTGGGATCAGAGTCCTTTCTGCTGGAGATTAGAGTGTTATGTTCACCGATAAGACTCTCTCATTTGTCTAACTTGGCATGTTTTGAAGACTGATCGGAAGGTCTTTCTTTGGACGTAACATGGGATTTGGGATAGGCTAGAAAGAAAGGGTATTTAAAGGCTCAAAAACAAACTAATTTGGGTTCAAAATTTACAACCTTCGTAATTAGATTATTTTATAATAAACACAATCATTTGCCTAATTTTTTGCTTGGGGATATTTTTGTTTTTTTATTACACCATGACCGAGCTGTGAAGCCCCTACGTATCCTCTTTGAGGAATCGGGTCAAACGTAGTTCCCAATTCCTTTGTTTTTCTAGTTTTCCTTTTTACATTTTCATTTTTCTTTTTCATTTTTTCTTTTCTTTATCTCTTTTTCGTTGCTTTTTTTTTCTTTTTCTTTTTCTTTCTCCTTTTCTTTTCTTATCTTTCATGCTTTTGTTTCTAATTTTTGCTATTGATTCCGAAGGAGGGGTATGAAAGAAAATAAATAAGGCTCAAGGGGTTAACGAAGGATAAAGTGTTTAGGTAGCAGAACAAAATGCCTTCGTCATTCCAATCTTCAAAACGTGCCAAGCGCGAACAACATAATTAAACATTCGCCATATTTTCAAAGCAATGTTGGGCAACATTCTTATTTTCATTACCATGAACGATCCCCATGTCAACATGGCCAACTTGCCTTTAGCGGTTTTCTTTTTACTTGCCCCAGTTTCACATGACTCGAGCTTCAAATGATATGAACCCGTTCTTATTTTCTTTAAATGTCCCGATCGTCTTTCAATTGCTTCATGATTAACTTTTAAGATTAGGCCAAAATTACGTGCGCATGCCCTGTCACTAGAGTTGACAGAAAAAGAACTATAGAAAGGGAAAAGTAAAAGAATGCTAATATTCGTGTTGCCTGTATGGCACATGGAAATTTTAGAGTATTTATAGTGGGATGATTGGGTATTAAAGGTGTGCATGTATTCGCACGGTGGAAACTGGGATCAGGTATGATGATTTGTGTGCTATATGGAGTTGGAGACTGGGAGTTCTCATGTACAGGCTAGGTTGTGGTTGTGGATCGTGGGTATCGGCACCGTTTAGCGGCAATCGGGATTTGGAGGCTCGAGTGGATCTTTGTTTGCTGGTATGTTAGATTTTGGATGTGAGACAGGGTCTCAGCCTTGTGTTGTGGCAGTACTGGTGAGTTTGAGGTACAACTCTCTCAGTTGAGTCATTTTTATGATTCGAGTATGTTCGGACCGTTTGTTATTGGTGCGCGTATTATGCAAGTTGTGGCTTAGGCCTGTATTGATGTGTCATATCACCAGAGTGGTGTGTTGGGTTCGAAGTGAACGTTGGATTCATTAATGAATACGAACAGATTTGATTTCAGCAGGTTTGATGGGTAAATATCGAGGTTCCATTAAAAAATTTGTTATGGTAATTGCCAGAGGATAAATGGCCTCATGAATGGTTGATTTGAGCAATGATTATGGTTTATTGCGTGTTTCAATTACCGTTGGCAGTATATGAAGTGTTGGAATGAGACCTTCGCTAATAAGAGATTTCTATCGGTATTTGGTTATTGTGGGCAACTACTGTGAATGGAAGTTATCGCTGCATGTGTTTGAGTTATTGGTATATGATATAATTGCACCCGAGGTTGCCGGCATGGTCTATTACAGCTAGTTCAGACTTATTCTGAATATAGGTATGAGGTTTCTGATCTTGTGTATGATTCCGAAAAGTGAAATATGGTTCTATGATTTATGGGTTAGACTGGATTGTGTGGTTTTAGTTAAAATGTGTTATCGGACCAATGTAAGATAGGGTGACGTGGGATTACCCCCGGGTTTATGCTTGATAAGGTCATTCACCTTTTGGTTGGCTTCTAGGACAACTCTGGTTACGCTCGAGGACGAGCGTTTGTTTAAGTTGGGGAGGATCTGACGACCCGACCCGTCGTCTAATGAGTTACTACCCAATTTTCAGCTTCTCTATGCTTCATTATCCATATCTTGTGTAATTAGGTTGATTTGGAATGGTTTTGATAAGAAATGAGATACTTAGTCTCTTTTAAGAAGGCTTAAGTTGACAAAGTCAATCGGATGTTGACTTATGAGTTAGAGGGCTTGGATGTGAATTCTGATGGTTCGGTTAGCTTCGGGAGGTGATTTGAGACTTAGGAGTGTGATCGGAAGTGGTTTTGGAGGTCCGGTGTAGAATTAGGTTTGAATTGGCGAAGTTAGTAATTTGGCGATTTCCGGTTGATAGGTGAGATTTTGATCCGGGAGTCAAAATGAAATTCCTAGAGTTGTTGTAGCTTCATTTTGTCATTTGGGATGTGTGTGCAAAATTTCAGGTCATTCGGACATCGTTTGGTCGGGTTTTTGATCGAAAGTGTATTTCAGAAGTTTTTAGAAACTTAGGCTTGAGTTCAATGAGTTTAAGCCTTAAAGTGCCGCAATACTATTGAAGTGCCATCAACTTAATCACATTGGCCTTTTTCTGAAACATATACCCTCTACAAATCACTATGATTAGAAATACAATTTCCTTAATCATCTGAAGCTCATTTCTCTAATCACCTAAAGCTGCCCGTACCGCCTAAAATTGTTATAAATTTCCATTCAGAGCTGAACCGTAACATTACACACGCAAATCTCAATCCTTCACAACATATCACATATACCATATCATCCTAAGGTAACATGAAGACTTCACCTCCCTTCCGAACCATGAACATTTTACGTACTCAACTAGTCAAGAACTTCCTTTTATCTCATCTAGAAAAAAAATCATTACACATCCCATGCTCTGCATGACATACATAGGTCTTGTTCAAATTCTTAAAATACCAACAGGGCGGATGAGATCTTTATAAATTCATAACACTGCAGAATCAACAATTCATTCGGTCTATACTTCTGGCAAGAACTATCACCTCATTTTGAACCAAACAATGGTCTTAGCCCCTTAATTTACTTCATATGCTCAGATTGCACTGAGCTCGAATTCAATGAACTCATCTCACCCAGTACGAACTGCTCAAGAAATAAGCCATCCCAGACATAATCAAAAGCAACATATAATGCCCCAATATTCCAATAGGCTACCAATTTGAACGCGATACAAAAAAAATAAAACGAACTCTGGAAGGAATTACCAATATCATGCACTAATACGAACTTTCCTTAGAAAATAGGAAGCAAGGCATACAAAATAGCATATAGAAAACTATACTCAACATCACATTGTTGCGGCGTGCAACCCGATCTAGATAACATAACCATGGCGGTGTGCCACCCGATCCACACATATATCTCACATAACAAGATGCACATCAAGCCAAATTTGCTCATTACAACAAAATACCGAGTATCGGTCGTAAGCATGCTAAGTGCATAATAATATCTCTGAGGGACATATAGCGTTATAAGCTACAAAACTCAAGTACTACTGAGGTGCAATGTACAGTCTGAATTTCAACAACCAAGATGCTCATATAACGCCATTCCTATGCAGATTCTCAACACATAGCAACTTCTCAATCCATCTCACAACTCATATGGCGCATTGCATCGCTACACGAGATATCTGTCAACGAAGCATCAGCCTAACTACTCCTCCATGAGGACTGCGTTACTAAAATGCACACATCTGGCCTGATATAGAGCCATTATTCACATTAAGTCCATCCACCGACTTCAAGCTGATTCTGATCACAATGAACTAGTCTGACAACCTTTCAAGGGTCCATAATAACTCCCTTTTTCTCATAACACACAAGAACAACCATCATAATTGGAGTAATCCTCCCTAGTTCACAACCCAATAGGCCAAGTGCTCTCCAGGCATGAATTCCTAAATTTAACGACACAATCACAACCTTCATACATGGTTTACATCTTTAATCAATCAAGTGACTACATGACATACTTATATAATCTTCCCGTGGGACACACTCCCACAACCTACCACAACAATATCTGGGGCGTACCTCCAGACCACCGATCACACTAACGTTGAAAAGCAGTCAAGAATCATTAACACGGATGCAAAGCCCTTTTTGCGAATCACCGATCTCAGGTGACGTTGAAGACAATATCAACTCACCTAAAACATAAAAACTTCGTTCCTGCACATCCGAGCTCATGACATCCTTGTCAAAATTTTCCTTCACTCGTGCCATTCTCGGCCTAATTTCCAGAACCAGGACTGATTCGCCAGCATGCCTCATATTAGAACCAACATAGCATATAATTGTACAATAAACTTAATCAATAGCAAACTCCCCAACTTGGCTTAAAGCCATAGATCAAAACGCACTCAATAAATCATAACGCATATACTCTATTGTTGCAGTAATACCATACTAAGATTGAACTCGCTCCTTCATAAACTTGTGGAAACACAAATCATCTAGAATTTTAACTCTTCTGCAACTCTTGCATTCACTCACACAACAGTTAAGCCCACTCTCTAGGCGGCCCAATTTAGATTTCAACGCATATTCTTCACTTGTCAACAAGATATTCTAATAGACAACATAAGGGTCACACCACCTTAGAATACTCCATAGTAGATAACCCACCTGCTTTGCCTCCAATTAACATTTTGTATACCTTCCACTGTCATACACATTACACAGTCGCTTAATCTTCCTGAGTCGAAACTCATACCATAACATGAATTTTTACTTCAATCCAAATAGGAGACCTAAAAAGATTCTTCACGCGGCCATAACTCGGGGCTACACATCTAATCACAATGAAAATCAAACACCTAATAGTTCATCTATAATCCTGCAGCCCTTCCTTGTCACTTCCAAGTCATATAGATACATCTCGCAGTACTAACATACTCATCACATAGCTATCAAAACCATCATTCCCACTAATAGGGACAATACCGAACATATAAGTTCAAACACTTGCTCACACAATCAGCACCTCGGTGCTCAAGCTATATGCAAAGATCCGGCCTCAAGTCCTCCAGACTGGCCTAACATCAAACTCACAGAGATAACCTCTCGCCCTTCGATCGGGGAATCACAAGACATCGAGGCACCTTTGATACTGAGCACTCGTTCGCGCGTACGAATGCGTGGAAGGAATTCAAAGTGTTATATTTCAAGATGAATCAAGGACGCACGATAAGAATTCAAGAATGTGAAGTTTCCTAAAGGTTTCTGCCGCCTGTCGAGGATAAATATAGACGTCTCTGTACCGATCCGCGAGACTCTACTAAACCGGCTCATGACTCGTGAGACCAAATAACCCAGGCTCTGATACCAACTTGTCATGACCCCAAATTCCGGTCGTGATGGCGCCCAACACATTGCTAGGCAAGCCCGATCAATTTACCAACCTTAACCCTTTTTATGTAATTCATGATTCAATTAACACAATTAATTACTAACTCATAACACTGAAAGTTTGAAATGTAGTTAAACATGCGGAAAACCCAAGTGGAAATACTACTACACAGCCCAATCGATCAGGTGTCACAAGTCTGAGCCTCTAATACACGAGTGTCAACCTACTACATATTTTTCTAAAAAAAAATGCGGAATAAAACAATAGGATAGATGGGAAGATCCGGACTGCGAACGCCATGCAGCTACCTTAATGCTCCCGGATACGATGCTCGATAGAGATAGTCTCACTCAGCCTCAGTAGTTACACCTGTACACGAGGTGCAGGGAGTAAAGTGAGTACTTCCAACCCAGAGAGTAATAAACATAAATAAAGGACGAGAGTAAGAAATCCTAAATAGGCACAAGATAAACTATAATGACAACAATTCACTAGGTAACATCAATTAAGATAACAAACGAAATTAATAATGCTGCAACAGATAAATAAATAATGACAGTCAAATATGCAATGCAGCACATAAATCGGTACTCTCTAGTACCCCTGCGGCGTGCAGCCCGAGCCATCCATTTATTTATCGTCGACGGCGCTCACTGGGGGTGTGTATAGACTCCGGAGGGGCTCCTACAGCCCAAGCGCAATATCAAGCCATCTCGTGGCATCAAATCTAGGCCCTCGACCTCATATCAATATCAATATAATACCGCTGCGGCGCGCAGCCCGATCCCATAATCAGTCCAAAATCACATAAGCCTCTCGGCACAATAGCAAATAAATTATTCAGCCCAAACTTCATTAGAAATATTATTTAAGTCCCAAGTTTTGAGAAAGATGGCTGAGTTTTGCAAAACAGTATTTAATACTAGGACTGACTTCAATTTTTCTGTACACATGGTAAGAAAAGAGTAAAACAATCCCTGAAGGATTCAAACAGTTGGCACGAAGCCCAATTATGATAATTAATCCATTTATTAGGATATCAATTCAATTCCAAGCAACTAGTTAGTGTTTTCATTAAGCGGGACGGACCAAGTCACAATCCCCAACGGTGCTCTACCTCACGCTCGTTATCCGGCGTGCAAGTCGCCTCAATATAGCACTATGATGTGCAAATTCGGGGTTTCAAACCCTCAACACAACATTTATATCTATTACTAACCTCAAACCTGCTATTTCTTTAATTCAAGACGCCTTTGCCCTTCGAATTCATCTCCATGTGCGTCGAATCTATCAAAATCAGAACGAATACGTCACAATGCGTTATGGGAACAAAGCCCATTCAAAAGAATTGAAAAATATCAAGATTCTCGAAATTAATGAAAACCCGAGCGCCGGCCCCACGTCTCGAAATTCATAAATTTTTACATCAACGTGTTCCTTATCTCCCCACGAGTCTAACCATATGAAATTTAACAATTTCCCATACCATTTCGACGTTCAAATCCTCAATTATATCCGAGAGGGTTTCTAAATTTTTCTCCTTTAAATTCACAGATTAACGATAAAACTTGCAATAGATTCGAGTAGTATAACCAAAATTGAGTTAAAAACACTTACCCCGTTGTTCTCTATGAAAATCTATCCAAAAATCGCCCTATCCGAGCTCAAATCGCAAAAATGGAAAACGAGTTCGAAGTCCCATTTCCAAAACTTAACATTCTGTCTGTCACTGTTCACGTCACTGTTCACGGGCACTATTCACTGGGTACTGTTCATTGTTACTATTCACAAGGTACTATTTCTGTAATTTTCTGCATTTTTCTAAGTCCGTAATCAATCCGAGACACCTCCGAAACACTCTCGAGCCCTCGGGGATCCTAACCAAACACATACACGAATTCAACAACATCCTACGAACTTAACCGTGCGATCAAATTGCCAAAATAACGTCATATACCACGAATTAAGCTTTCAAATTCAAGAATTCTTTCAAATTTCATAAAATATCAAATTTTTTATTTTGAGTCTGAAACACGTCAAACGACGTCCGTTTTTAATCAAACTTTACATAAAGTGATTAAACCATATATAAGACCTGTACCGGGTGCCGGAACCAAAATACGGGCCCGATACCATCACTTTCTAATCAAATTTCATTTCCATTTTCCTTAAATATTTTCAGAAAATAATTTTACTCAAAAATTCATTTCTCAGACCAGGGACCTCGGAATTCGATGATTCTTGTCCCTGTGAGTCACAAATAATAATACGAACATAACCCTTCAATCGAAACTCAATTCGGAGCTCGTTTGCTCATTGAGATATCTATTTCGCTCGTTAAACAATTAACACATGTTTCACGTCAAAAAATCAATCGCGACTTGATGAAATTAAACCAAACTTTCCAGATCTGTCCTATAATTCATTATCAAAATTCCGAAAGTCTCGAAATCAAATTTCGATCTCTAGAAATAAAAATGGACCTTTGGATCATTACATGCTTATGCTCATAACGGCAAAAATCTTCCAAAAACTCTTCCAAAACTTATCCGAGCCTCATGAGACCCTGACCAAATATGCCAACATAATTCATAACATCATTCAAACCTGTTCCAATCATCAATATACCTCAAACAACATCAATTAACCAAAACTCATTGAATTCAAGCCTAAGTTTCTAAAAACTTCTGAAATACACTTTCGATCAAAAACCCGACCAAACGATGTCCGAATGACTTAAAATTTTGCACACACATCCCAAATTACACAATAAAACTACAGCAACTCTCGAAATTTCATTCTGACTCCCGGATCAAAATTTCACCTATCAACCGGAAATCGCCAAAATACTAACTTCGCCAATTCAAGCCTAATTCTACACCGGACCTCCAAACCCACTTCCGATCACACTCCTAAGTCACAAATCACCTCTCAGAGCTAACCGAACCATCGGAATTCACATCCGAGCCCTCTAACTCATTAGTCAATATTCGGTTGACTTTTCCAACTTAAGTCTTCTTAAAAGAGACTAAGTGTCTCATTGCTTATCAAAACCATTCCAAATCAACCTGATTACATAAGATACGGATAATGAAGCATAGAGAAGCTGAAAACGGGGAAAACGGGGCGGTAACTCATGAGACGACGGGTCGGGTCATCGCATTTTTATAACACTAAGACCATGAAACTTTAAGGCAAAAGAAAAAACATTTTTGATTGATTTTGTTTTTTAGAATTTTCTAAAAAAATGGTTTAAAAAAAGAAAGGGAATTTTTTTTCTTTTTCTTTTTGGATTTTTAATTTTATTTTTAAAAGAAAGACTTCTAAAAATTCCTTTTCTTTCGATTGGAACTTTGAAAATTTCAAACGTAAAAAGAAAATATTTTTTTGTTTGAATTTTAATTTATTTTTTCTTTTTCTAATATGAAAGAAATTTTTTTTTTTGGGATTTTGGATGTTGCCTCATAACTTTCGATAGAGGGACTTTTAAGAAAATATTTTGGATTTCTGAATTTTTGGTTATTTACAAAAGTACTTCTTAAGAAAAGCAAAAATATTTTTTTGGACTTCAATTTTTCAATTTTTTTTTATTGACATTTGTGAAAGAAAGAAATCTAAGGAGTATTTTTTTGGATTTTTGGTTTCTGTTTTTTTTTTTTTTTGGATGTTTGTTTTTTGGAAAAATTCTTCAAAATGAAGGAAACCCGTATTTCGGATTTTGATTTATATAAATTTTTCTTTTTTCTCATGAAAAACAATAGAAAGAAGGAAACCATTTTTTTAGAGTTTGAAAAACTTCTTTATTTTTTGAATTTTCTAAGGAAAGATTTTTTTGAAAAGGACTAAAGGAAAATATTTTTTTTTTGGATTTTTTGAAAATTAGGGTCGGAACCGATGAGGTTTGTCTACATATCTCACATCCGGTGAGAATCAGACCCGTGTAGTTCGGTAAGATTTGCCAAAATATTTGTTACAACATTTTTTTTTCTATTTTTCTTCTTTTGTTTTTTTTTTCAAAAAATCCGGCAGCATTTCGGTACTATTTGGGCATTGGTTTTTTGAAACAAGTGGTTACCCTCACTTAGTCCTAACACTACTATTTTTCTCAATTTTCTCTCATTATATACAAGCCGGTCAACATGCCAAGCCGAGCAAATAAATGGACAAGTAGCACGTAAGATGCATCGAGATGGTCATTTCAGTTCAGGTCACCTGTCCTAGACGGACCCAACCCTTGTGTTGAGTCCCCTAAGTCAAATGCACATGATGCAAACAAACGTTCCTACTAGGGATCCGACATGAGCTTTTGTTCTTCTAGGTTTAAACCCTAGGTTTATTGTTCTAGACCTGGCTTACCCGAGTGGACAACTCGAGTAGAGGGGGAGGCAGCGTACCGGGGATACAGAAGCTCCGCCGGCTTAGAAACTTATTCAAACCTCGTTCTAAATGGGAAAAGAAGCTAAACAGAAGAGAAGCTACACGAAGTGCATCCTTCTCTATGATATAGAAGACTCATAAAGAGGAAGAGATTCGTAACAGTTTATATATACAATTCAACAAATATCGAAGTGGTAAAACATTTAGCACATATAGCATGGACCATGTAGGAAAATCAGACAAAGCCAAATATAACAGTCGATCTAAGCTCGAATTCTTGAAACCTGAACCGAAATTCTGGGTTCGTGTCCCCAGCAGAGTTGCCAGAGCTGTCATACCTCCTTTTTTACACCACCACCCCTGAAGGTAGTGTATAAGGGAGTTTTTCCACTTTAAGTGACATTATTGGAAATGAGATTATTTATTTATCAGATTTTCCACTTGGGATGGTTTATTTGTTGTCCCAAGTCACCGGTTTATTTTGAATCCCAAATCGAGGAAAATTTCGACTTTCCTTATGAAGTCTGCGAACCAGAAATTCTGGCTAAGGAATTCTGTTAACCCGGGGGAAGGTGTTAGGCACCCCTGGATTCCGTGGTTCTAGCATGGTCGCTTAAACTATTACAATTGGCCTATTATCTGATTTTAATACATGTTTAAACCTATAGTGCAATTTTAAATTACTTACCGCTTTTAATTAAATTTTAGGGAAATTGAACGTCGTTTAAAACATGTTTTTGGATCACGTCACATGAAATGCACCCGGATCCGCGACACATTTTATTCAATATTTTTGAATATGGATTTGGGTCACATGACATGCACACCCGAGTTTAAGAAGGTAGATTTATTAAAGAACGCACCTAAAGTAACTAACGTGTTATTAACTTCGCGGGAGGCCATGAAAATTCGCTAAATGGAATATCCCGAATTCTAAGTATTTTAATATAAACATTTAAAGAGGAACACACAATTTATGAATTTTATTTGGCGTGACGCACGTCGTTTTTATTTTAAAGGCAAAACTAAAGGAACTACGATTTTTCTACTAAGTGTTGTCTCTAAATGGCCTTAATTAATTAGCATTTGAGCCTCAAGTTCAAGTCCAAATTTAAACAAGGGGGAAACCTCTTAATTGAAATTCGCTACTTAACTCGGAAGGCCCGAAACCTGTGTTACAAAATTAACCTCATAACCTTAGTGTGAATTCACGCCCTTAGCATTTTTTTTGGGCTTCAAATTTATTCCAGGAAGATAAAAGATACAGTCAGATTCACATTGGGCCTTGTACGGATAAATTTCAGGCCCAAACTTAAAAATTGGACTTAACAAATTGCAAGTGGCTGGACTATTTCAAACTTATTCAAATCAATGCATGACAACCTTAAATTCAAACATACTCATTTGAATATTAGCACCCTCTATATTGAAATACTGATTTTTGTTTTTAAACCTTTACAACATTGAATTCGAACCTCATTAAACTTAATCATCTCAATAAAACCAAAACAATTCGACATCTAAACAAGTCATATTTGATTTTTAATTCTAAAGCTAAGATTTCTTTAACTATTTATCTACTGTTGAGTTTCTGGACATTAACAGTAACTGGAAACATTGCCTGATCTTAGAAAATTAATCGTGAATATAAATTCCACATATATCTATTAACCAGTCCAATTATTATGGCCTTGAAATCTTAACTAATATAGCTATTAATATTCCAAGTAGTGTACTAATTACAGCTATACATGAACATGTTAACAACCCAAATCCAAAACATAACAACTAAACTCAATACTTGAATCGATAACTAACATTTGAGTAGATAAAATTCAACTAGAGTTGAAGAGAAAAGTCTGAAAATAAATCCTGCCGGAATAGATCCAATGGATCAAACTAAACAAAATGTATCAACTCACAGTCCATTGTTTATGTTAGTACGAACCAAAGCTAAACTATATTAGACAAATACATATCAATTATCATCTATCTACATATTGACAGATAATAATCCAGGCGAGTATATATCAGGAAGCAGAGTCATGAGTATGTTTTATTTCATTTCCAACCCAAAAGCTACATCGAGGAAAATTCAAGGTATGTACCTGGAATTGAATGAACAAAGGAACAAGAGGAAATCAGCAATGTTAAACAACAAGGATAAACAACAACAGTAGTTGAAATCTACAACACATGATAGATTTTGGTCTCAAAACAGCATCACAAAGCCCGAGATTGAATGATAGAGGAACAACACCAATAAAACGACCAAAACATACTTGATCAAACTCAAATTTTACTCAAAATCAAACCAGGAACACTTCTGAACTTAGGCAACCAAATAACAGGAATATTTCAGCTATTTCTATTCTTGTCTAACCTGGAAACTCAAATCAGCAGCCAGAACCCGAAATTAAACTAGGAAAAACTTCAATAGAACAATATTTTTTGGAGTTTTTGTGCTATTTTGGTTTTTCTTTTGGAAATCTAAGATCTAGAATGAATGTTTTACTCTCAGATTTTAGATTCTTCTTTTGGTTTTTGAATTTGAAAATTCAAATTTTCAGAGTCTAAAACCTGTAGAAACTTTTTGTGGGGAATTTTCAGATGCAAAACCTTTTTTAACAAGGCAATATGCATGCCTTTTTTATAGGCAAAGTCTAGGGCTACCTTCAGATTACTATTTACACCCTTAGTCCCTTTTTTATTTTTCAGTTTTTCTTAGTTAGTCCCTTATTTATTGACTTATTTCTCAAGTTACACTACTAACTTTTCTAAAATTCAATTTTAATCCCCATCTAGAAGCTTATAGAGAGTTCTATTCTTGTTACTACAATATTCCTTAGTAAAATACCTACAGTACCCATGAGTTGTTCCCTAAAATTACCAACTTATGTTAATTATCCTAGCCTCTCTAACTAACCATGGTTAAACTAATAATTCTGAAAATTAATCAGCTAAACAAATTCCATCACAAATCTTAAAACTAACTAACTACTGATTTTCGGATTACAAACTGCTCTTATCTATTAGCAATCAAACAAACTAAGAAATGACCAACAATAAAACAGAATCAGTGAATGCAAAAAATCCAAATAGGCAGAAATACCAATCAGATTTATCAAACTAGACTAATCAAGTAGTTAAACTAGGAATCGTATGGTTGTAGTCAAATCAAATGACAAAAATGTAATAAAAAACAATCAAACCCTAAATCAATCCTAAACAAAAAATACTGAGATGAATAAAACAAACAAAACTCAGAAAGCTAATGCATACAAAGGGAAAATCTACAGATGATAAAAAAGAGAAAAAGGAATTTAAGAAAAACTCACCGATTAAACTAACAACAAACATCACAACAAAAAATCAACACAAAAAAATTAAACTAAGATCAAAATCACAAAACATAATTAATAATAAAAGAAATAATCAAATAAGGGGAAAATATTATTGATTTTGATCTGCACGTGACCGACTCTTCGAAATTGATTTCCAACCAATGCAATACGTTTATTTCGCCAAAAATAAACAAATAACATTAATTGAAAGTCAATCGAATACTTGAAAATCCAAAATTAGTTGAAATCCTTCAAATCCTAGATCTAAAATATGAGGAGTTGCGGTTGGATTTGGGGGGGAAATAGTTTGGGGTTTAGGTATAGGAGGGTGAGATGGTTGTGGGGTGTGATTTTGGTGGGGTTTGGGTGATGGCGCCGCCGTAGGCGGCGACACTGTTTTGGAGATTTGAAAGGTTTGGTGAATGTTTGAAGGAAGTGAGGGATGGATTCGAGATGAGGATAGGAAGGCGATACTATGGTGTAATTTTGGGGGTTGTTGGAGCTTCGCCGCCGGCGGAGGCGATTTCCGACGGTGGAGAAGGGGAGGCATTACGCCGACGTTACAGGGAGAGAATGGGAGACGATTGAGGGGTAGGGTGGCTTATCCGACCATTTTATATTAATCTTGCCCTAGTTCCTGACCGTAGGATCAAGAATCCTCGACGGCCAGGATCACACGCCACTGAAACGGGGTCGTTTCATTACAAGGGGTCTGGACCGGGTTTCCTGAGACGGGTTGGGCCACCTTTAACCGGGTCTTGGGGGTTTGGTTTAGGCTGATGCTAGATTTGGCCCAAAATAAATGGCCAGATTTCTCCTCTTCTTTTATTCTAATTAATTTCCTTCTTTTATTTAAAACAACTCAATTTCATTTCATTTCTTTTGTTTTTTTTTGTGTTAAAAGAAAAATTAAAACTAACAAAAACCTGGATTAAACTAAAATTAAACTAATTGATTTTCCTAAAACTAACTAAATCCCAAAATAAAAAAAATGTAAAAAAGACTATTTTTGTTATTTTCCCATCATTTTTGTGATATTAATTAACTAGTAAACCTAAAAATATAAAATTGGGTTCTAAATGCAAATGTGTTATTTTTTTGTATTTTTTATGGATTATGCCAACTAAAAATGTACAAAAAAATGCAAAAAAAACAAAAATCATGCAATTAATTCCCTAAAATCAAATACTAAAGAAAAATCCTAATTTTTAAGAGTTTTATAGGAATAGTTCAAGCGAGGCAAAAATTACGTGCTCACACCCTTTGATATGGTGAAATAGGGATGTGAAGCCAGTTTACCACGAAAACCAACCACCGTTTCTAATAAAACCTGGACTGGAGTGTGACAGCAGCAAATGGTTAGTTTGAGACAAATAACAGATAGGTAATCGCACGTTGGGGTATGGTGCACCTATACAGTTAAATGGGTTCCTACATGTTTGCAACGGTTGCATGCGGCATCCTGGCTTTCCTCATCCATTTGAATTCCACTCTTTTTTGTTTTCTTGTTTTTGCTTTTTCTACGGTTTCTTTCTCTTGCTTTCTTATTTTTCTCTCTTTTTATTTCTTTTCCTCTCTTGTTTTTATTTTATTTTCTTCCCACTCCTTTTGTTTTTCTCTTAGGGTTACGGTCGAATCTTATGGAGATTGCCTACGTATCATGACCCTGCATGAATCATACCAAGCTTAGTTCGTGAAAAATAAATGCAAAAAGTAAAGAAACAATTTTGGGAATTTCCAATTTTTCATTAACAAAAACTTCTATTACAATAGATGCTTAACTACTTGTCTTCTTGGAATGGAAAACTACGGACTCAAAATAAAACCAAATACAGACTCAATGCTTAAAATATCAAGAATACATTAAATCTTCAATTACTGGGACCCACGGGGCGTCATTCGGCCTCGCCGCGGGCCTATGTGCGAGACCCCTTTGTATTTACTCCAAATCATTCATTATATGTTTCACAAATGTCATCACTGCTGCAAAAAAGGTGGTACGAGTCATACTCTTGCACAATTGGCATCTCCTAGTGATGAGGTGAGCAATGGTTAGGATCCTTTCTCTAATTCTACCTTTCTTTTGAAGAAAACGCCCTATCTGATCATTCCTAGCTTCCAAAACCTGAGAGTCACAAAGGTGTTGGCTTTGTAATATTTGTATTTCCTCCTCCATTTGGGCCATCAAGTCATAACAATGTTCCCTGTCAGCTTTGAAATCATTGGCTTGCTTAGTTGCCTCATCCTCAAGGGTAGTCATTTTTCTTCTCAGATTAGCAATGGTCCCTTCATAATTTCTCATCATTTGTCGCACAAATTGGGCCTGTTCTTCTTCTTTCTTTGCCCACTGCGCCCGAACTTTTGCTATGTTCTCTTTAGATTTTTCCAAGTCTTCTTGACACTCAAGGACTTTCTTTTTCAGTCCGCTTATCAACCTTTCATCAGCCCGACTTCTTTCTTGGTTGTTGGCGCCTATTTTCATTTGTCGGATCTGAGTCTTACATTTTCTTGGGTCAGTTTCTTCTTGTCACTTTTATCGGTTGCGGCTTGCAAGCTGTTTTCAAACTGAAGATCCCGGACCCATTGTTCTAGTTTTCCGATTCTGGCCCTATATGTATTCTCCTTCGCTAACCAATCCCACTGCACCTGGGCCCCATCAGTAAATTGTTGGACGTGTGGTCTCTTTGCGGGCCTTTCAGGAATTTGTAATCTTTTGCCAAACCAGATCATGTATTTTGAGTCCACTTAACCTCTTGGCTTATCTCGCACTATGGTCTTTGGTTCGAGAAACCTACACTCATTCCATATTTGGCAAATTTTCCCTTTCGGAAATGCAGCTTTTGGGCCCAGTTCAATGACTTGTTTACTCAGATCCTCATCATCGTGGATGGTTTGGAATATTCCTTATTGGCGCAATACCCTGTAGGGTGCATAGCGTTGGATGCTTCAGATGCCCATCAAGAGGATATAAGGTACCTCAACTGACGTGTATATTGCTTCCGTAACAGGAAACCATCCGAAGGCCCACTCGATTTTGTCAGCAGTCAAAGATCTTAAATGTGATAACCAAGCCTCCGTACCTTCAAAGAATTCAATGCCTGCTACCCGGGTCCCAAATTCTTCAATGCAACTAAACCCGGTCAAACCATAGTTCATGTACCCATTCCGGTGACAAAGGTGCCCGTGCATCCATAGCTGTAGCAACAAATTGCAACCCTGGAAGAACTTTCCCCCTTCTCGGCATATAGTCAAAGCTCGATATATTTCAGACACGATCAGATGAACCACCATGTTGTTGGCTCTCTTGATTGCAATATCTAGCATTCGTACAAAGGCCGATCTCTATATGACCATCTTTTCGTGGGCAAACCACAACTCCTAGAAAGCTACCATGAAAGCTAGACCCCGCCTTGCCTCCCACTTATCTTTGTTTCCAGTATGGGTTAAACCAGTGTTGGGTCCTTCGAATCCTCGGGTGTTGCCATATCGATGATACAAGAACGGAAGTGTGCAATACCCTTCTGATAGCTTCCCGTCCTGAACATCCCGAATAATACTCAGAAAGTCTAGAAATCTGTGCGGAGTTACCGGCCTTGGTGCTAATGGATATCGAGTTCTGAGGTTTCCGTTGAGGCCTGCATAACCCACAACTTCCTCCAATGTAGGTGTGAGCTCAAAGTCGGAGAACCTCAACATACTGCGAGTGGGGTCCCAAAAAGGTACTAAGGCTTCAATGATATCCAATCTTGGCTTAACATTCAATAATCCGACAAGGCCGCCTAGAACTTTTACCACTGTTTCTCTACTACCCTCTCCTAGATCATTCCACCACATGTGGAGCTGCAAAGGGATCTCATTAAGGATCGTGAAGGGTTCAATTTCAACCGTGCTCATCATGCACATTTATTAAGGTGATTTAATGATTCGTTTTGATTTAAAAGAAAAAGTGACCATTTTATCAAAAGATTTCATTTAAGAAAAATAAAAACCCGATTTTTCAAATATGGTCTTTTAGCATTTCGGGAAAGAAAACTTTAAGGCCCGTTGAAAATGACACAAGGTGGCTGTTCTTGCCAAAACAGCCTTCCGACGTCCTTTTGGTGACATTCGGCTTGTTTTAGACAAGAATGGCATCACCTGACTTATTTACGACAAAATTACAATTTTGTTGTTTTTGGCTATTTTTGCAAAAAGGGAAGTTGGACACGATGGGGGTTGCTTACGTATCCCACATCCGGTGAGAATCAAACTGGCATAGTTCAGGCGAAGTTGACACAACTGTTCTTAAAAACAAAATTCTTTCTTTTCTTTTTCTCAAAAATCCGGCAGAGTTTCAGTACTATTCGGACGTTGGTTTGCCAAGACAGGTGGTTATCCTCACTTATTCCTAACACTGCTATTTTCTTTCCACTCTTTCCTATTATTCACAAGTCGGTCAACATGCAAAACTGAGCAAATAAATGCACAAGTAGCACGTAAGATGCATCAGGATGGTCTTTCCATTTCAGGTTACCTGTCCTAGACGGACCCAACCCCTGTGTTGAGCCCCCTAAGTCAAATGCACATGATGCAAATAAATGTTCCTACTCGGGATCCGACATGAGGTTTGTTATACTAGGTTTAAGCCCTGGGTTTATTGTTCTAGACCTGCCTTACTCGAGCGGACAACTCGAGCCGGGAGGGGGGCAGCGTACCGGGGATACAGAATCTCCGCCGACTTAGCAACTTATCCGAACCTCGTTTTAAATGGGATATGACTCTAAACAGAAGAGAATTCACACGAAGTGCACCCTTCTCCATGATGTAGAAGACTCAGAGAGAGGAAGGGTTCCATAGCAGCTTATATATACAATTCATCAAATATCAAAGGGGTAAAGCATTTAGCACATTTAGCATAAAACATGTAGGAAAATAAGATATAGCCAATATAACAGTTATTCTAAGCTCGAATTCTTGAACCCTAAACCGAAATTCTGGGTTCGTGTCCCCAGTAGAGTCGCCAGAGCTGTCACCCCTCTTTTTTACACCACCTGAAGGTACTACAAGAGAGTTTTTCTAATTTAAGTGACATTATTCGAAATGAGACTACTTATTGATCAGAATCGCCACTTGGGATAGTTTTTGGTGTCCCAAGTCACCGTTTATTTTGAATCCCAAATCGAGAAAAATTTCGACTTTCCGGTTGAAGTCTGCGAACCAGAAATTCTGAATAAGAATTCTGTTAACCCGAGGGAAGGTGTTAGGCACCCCCGGATTCTGTGGTTCTAGCACGGTCTCTTAAACTATTATAATTGGCTTATTATCTTATTTTAATATATGTTTTAACCTATGGTATAATTTTAACATTATAACCGCTTTTGTTAATTTTAAAAGAAGATTTAACGTCGTCTAAAACATGTCTCTGGATCACATCACATAAAATGCACCCGCAATCCGAAACACATTTTGTTCAGCATTGTGAAATTTAGAGTTGGGTCACATGAAATGCACACCCGAATTTAGGAAGGTAACATTATTAAAATAACGCGCCTACAACAACTAACGCGTTGTTAACTTTGCGAGGGACATGGATATTCGCTAAATGGCTCGTCCCGAATTCTAAACATTTTTAAACGAAGTACTTAAAGAGAGCCATGCAATTTATGTATTTTGTTTGGCACGGCGCACCTCAAATTATTTTAAAGGCCGTCCTAAAGGAACTATTGTTCTCTATTTAAAGATTATCTCTAAAAGGTCCTTAATTAATTAGCATTATTAAATCCTATTATTAAAAGCATTTGAGGAATTCGGGCTTCAAACTCAGTTCCACACTCAAACAAGAGGAAAACCTCTTAATTCAAATATGTTACCTAGCTTGTAAGGCCCAAACTTTCCAATCATCTTTTATCATCTAGCTCAATAACTTGGTAAGTGAAACAGAGCCTTCAATAGTTTGGGCTTTGAACCCAGCCCAAGTATTCGGTCAATTTTATTTATGAGGAGTTGCTTAACGTTTGGGCCTTAGGACAAACCCAAATTGGAAACGGGCAAGGCCAGGTCTCACATCATATCCCTAAAGGCTCTAGCCTGGATTTGTTAACTTGATAAAACAAAGGAGTGATGTAAATTCATTTGAATCAAAGGCACGCTGATTTCAAAAGTGTAAACAGCTCACACAGTTCAATTTATTTGCCTACTGACGACTAACATTCTCATTTTAGAAATTCATAGCAGTTTAATCACTTGATGAATTCTCAAGCTAATAAGGGATACAATATACATGCTGATATTAAGTGATAACCTAACTATTTTGGATTTTTTTATATTTCAAATTATGGATAAAGAACAAGCTTAAAATAAACAGTTGTACTAAACTATTGTCGACATGGATTCAAATGAGTATACTTGTTAACATCTTAGTCTACATAACTCACAATAACTCGATTCATGCTTATGACCCAATTCACCAAGACTAAAGCATTTTTAAACAACTAAAACTACTTACAGAACGTTTAATAAATTGATACTCATCAGTGTTGCTGATTATTCGAATAACACTACTGGCCGTTGGTGTAATAGTAATTATTCAAATCAAGCATGCACATTACAGCCTACTTGAATAGCACAACACACTACTTTTGAATTTATGATTTCACATTAACGTATGACTAACCTAAACAACAAACTCCAAACTAATTCAAATCTAACACTACTGAGCACAATGTTCATATGATTGTGAAAAGAGATAAAATCAGTTATTAGTCCCACATAGTCCCATACAGTCCAATTTTTAGCTACAAATGAGAATCTATTAAAATTCTGATACTACATGGAATACAAATAGGAAAATCAACAGAGAATCAGTCGGCACTTCATTTCATGTCCACAAACTTGGAAGTTTACAGGATGTGTACCTGGAATTCGAGTAAAAATAGAGATGAGAATCAGCAAGTTCAACAGCAGTTCAATAACAGGAGCCAACATCTTGTTGTCTACTGTAAGCCCCAGAAATAATATCAAACAGCCCAGGAAGGTTTTTAACTCAAACAGGGTCAGTAAACCAACCAAAACAGCTTGAGTGAACCCAAACAGAATTGAAATCAAACCCAGAAGCAAACTCTGAAACTTCAACAGCCAAACACAAGGAATTTCAAGTCATTTTCATCTTTAATCTAAGCTAGAAACTCGAATGCAAGGGCTGAAACTCTAAATTGATCTAAGAGACTTCAATAGAATAGTATTTTTGGAGTTTTTGTGTTATATTTTTTTGTCTTTTTTGAAATTCTAAGATCTAAATGAACTTTCTAACTCTCAGATTTCAGTTTTGATTTTTGAATTTGAAATTCAAATTTTCAGATCTCCCCCTTATGAAACAAGGCAATGGGTATGCCTTTTTATGGGCAAAATTAGGCTGCCTTCAGAATTATACTTTGCCCCCCAATTCCCTCCATTATTTTCAAAATTTTAACTGTTTAGTCCCCCATTTGTTGGCTTGTTTTCCAAGTTACATTACTAAGTTCCTAAAATTCTAATTGGAACCCCGTCTAGAATGTTCTAGGGGTTTCCAATTCAGTTATTTGCAGGATTCCCTATCTTGAATTACCCCAATCACCCTTGAGCTAAGTATGAAATTACTACCTTTGTTTACTAACCCCCAACCTTGTTAACTTGACCATGGTTAATCAATCACAGGGCTAAAAAGGTTCAGCTATAACCAAACAATCCTAATTACAAAAGAAAACTAACAATTGAACTACTCAACCTAATTACTCGAAATTGGGTTTTAACTTTAATGAACACTAATATCCTAAGGTTAAAAACAGTGAAAAGATAAACAGAACAACAAATTAAATTTAACTAAACTAATCAATAACAGGTAAAAATTAAAGAACTAAATACTGAATTAATGAAACTCAATGGAAATTGAAACAGAACAAGAGATTTCTAAAGAACTAGGGAACACAAAAACAAACTAAAATAAAAAATAATACGAAAATAGAAGCAACAAATGAAATAAAATATAATCAAATAAGAAGGAAACACTTGCTGATTTAAAACGAACAATCAAAAAAAACTTAAACTAAAACCTAGAACACCGATTATGGCTTATACTAATGACAAAATTAAATGAACAAATTCATGTTATCGATTATTAGAACTCAAAAAAAAATTAAACAAACAAATAAAAATAGAGAAAAACAAACTCAATTACTGACTCTAAACGGATTGGTAAGCAAAAATAAAAACAAAACCCAAATCGATTAATCACGAAGCAGAAACAGTCATGGAAGAGAAATTAATTAAAATAATAAAACAACAGGAAAAACTAAGAAACTCACTGATGTAACTCAAGGGTTCTGTCGTTTCTTCGATTTAAAATTCGAGCAATTCCGGTGAGATTCGAAGGCTACTGATGATGGATTTGGCACGAGGGAAGTGAGGAGGTCATATGGTGTCAATTTGGTTAGATTAGGAGGATTTAGGGTTTTGGCCGGAATTTTGATTTTATATTCAAAGGGTTTGGTGGGGATTCGAGGGACAGGGTTTGTGGGTTTGGAAAGAGGAGAGGAAGGTGATTTCGGGGTGTTAATTTGGACGGGTTTGAGTGAGTTAGGGTTTTGGCCGGAATCTTTGATTAAAGATTCGAAGACTTTGATAGGGATTCGAGGGACGGGGTTTGGGGATTTAGAAAGAGAAGAGTGAGGGGGTTCAAGGTGTATTTTTGGGCGGGATTGGAGATCGGCCACCGCCGTGAGGCGATTTCTGGCGGCGGTATAGGGCGGTAGACGGTGGGGGCATCTCTGGTGAGAGTTAGAGTGAGAGAGACGACTTGGGCGGTAGGGGGCTGTTCCGACAGATATATGCTCGAAACCTAGTCAGTTCCGGACCATTGGATTGATGAGATCCAACGGTCATGATTAAGGGGCTAAGAAACGACGTCGTTTCATTATTAAGAGACTGGACCGGTTTGCATTTGGGGGGCCTGGGTTGAGACGATTTGGGGGGCCAATTGGGCTAACTACATCAATTTGAATAAAGGCCTAAGTGCTTTGACAAACAGCCTGTTTTTCTTTCTCTTCTTTTTTTCTAATTCTTTTTCATCTCTTTTTTTATTTTTAAGTTTTGTTTAATCAAAAATAAAAATCTGATTTAATGCAGCAACTAAACTAATTAATTTCCTAAAACTAAATAAGTCCCAATTTGAAAAGAAGCTAAAATAAAAATGTAGAAACATCATTTTGTTATTTTCTCTTTTTAGTAATATTAAGTAACTAGAAATATAAAATTGAACCCTAAATGCAAAGGTACTATATTTTTTGTATTTTTATGAATTATACCGACTACAAATGCACACAACATGCAATCAAACACAAAATCACGCAATTAAATTCTAAAATAATAAAAGAAAAATCAAAACTGAAATCTGAGAGTTAGAAAGTTCATTTAGATCTTAGAATTTCCAAAAAGCCAAAAAAATATAACACAAAAACTCCAAAAATACTATTTTATTGAAGTCTCTTAGATCAATTTCGAGTTTCAGCCCTTGCATTCGAGTTTCTAGTTTAGATTAAAGATGAAAATGACTTGAAATTCCTTGTGTTTGGCTGCTGAAGTTTCAGAGTTTGCTTCTGGGTTTGATTTCAATTCTTTTTGGGTTCACTCAAGCTGTTTTGGTTGGTTTACTGACCCTGTTTGCGTTAAAAACCTTCTTGGGTTGTTTGATATTATTTCTGGGGTTTACAGTAGACCACAAGCTGTTGGCTCCTGTTATTGAACTGCTGTTGAACTTGCTAATTCTCATCTCTATTTTTACTCGAATTCCAGGTACACATCCTGTAAACTTTCAAGTTTGTGGACATGAAATGAAGTGCTGACTGATTCTCTGTTGATTTTCCTATTTGTATTCCATGTAGTATCAGAATTTCAGTAGATTCTTGTTTGTAGCTAAAAACTGGACTGTATGAGACTATGTGGGACTGATAAACTAATTTTATCGCTTTTCACGATCTTATGAACATTGTGCTTAGTAGTGTTAGATTTGAATTAGTTTGGAGTTTGTTGTTTAGGTTAGTCATGTGTTAATATGAAATCATAAATTCAAAAGTAGTGTGTTGTGCTATTCAAGTAGGCTGTAATATGCATGCTTGATTTGAATCATTACTAATTACACCAGGTGGCGGCTCTTCAATTCAAGCCCAATTCCCAAAAGAAATGAGTTGTCCTCCCAAATGTCATAAACCCGATTTCACGAGAAAAAGGGGGCGCGACAAACATGCATAACCAATATCTTACAATCTAGGTACTTGTGCCTATAACGTACAACTTCTTTGATAGCCTGTATGAGTCCGCCAACCTATATAGTACATGGTCCTCTATGATAATAAAATGTAGAATGCAGTAAAGACTGAATGTAAAGAAGACGAGAGAATTTCTACGTGGAAAAATCCCACACAAGGGGATCAAAAAACCCCGACCTACACCTGTAGGCTTTTAAACTCACTAACTTGTAATCTACCTATTACAAGCCACTTTACAATACTTTCGATTGTAAAGGATTCAAACTAACTTGTGATACACCACCACAAGTCACTCTATAACTCTCCTAGTAACACATGATTTAACTTATGACTACTACTAGTCACAACATAAACTCTAAAGTTTATGAATTTTGTTTGTTCCTAAAACAGTGCTTCTAAGAAAGCAAACTAGGATTTACAATGTAAAGTAATTAACAAGATTACGGCTCAACTATGGACAAACATACGACTTTGCTAGAAACTGATCCTTAGTGGAGTTGTCTTCTTATTCTTGACGCACCAGTGACCTCAATTCCAGATCAATACTTTTTTTTGCCTGAGAGAATATCACAGAATGCACAAAAAAAATGTATCTTGCACCAAGTTGTTTTATCACAAAAGATATTACAATGGGTAGTGATGTCAACTCTAGGTGTACTCATTCTCAGTGTGAAGTGACTGCTGCACTGTCTGCCCAACCACTTCTGGGCAGGTGCGTTCCAGCTGGACTTTGTGCTCCTGTCAGAACACACCAATGAACCAGGTCCTAATACTTCTGTCAGGACATACCAATGGACCAGGTCCTAGTTGTGTTTCTCTTCTGTATGAGTTGCTTGATGGACACTTTCTTCGACTATGTTCTAGCTTTGCACATTGACCTGTACTTTTGTCAGAGAACCCCAAGGGAGATCTTTATTTTGAATGTGTACAGTCACTGACTTGTGCTTTTGTCAGAGAACCCTAAGGGACCATGTCATTAGGTCCCTGTTGTGTTTCTCCATGTGGTCCTGCCTAAGGTAGCCTTTGAATAGTTTACACGAACTGTGTATCCTGTGGGACAAGATTCTGTATCTGGTCCTTAACAACAAGTTTGTTAGATCATCAAAATATAGAAATCATAAGGCTCAGTTATTGAAAGCCCATCAAGTTTTCCCTTTTTAATGATGACAAGCTTATGCATGAAGAGGATTTGTTTTGATCTGAATTAACATTTAACCAGATGAAAAATGAGAGAATAAGAGCAACAGTTACCCCTATATCAAAGACCCCTTTAACCCCTTATGATCTCAACAATCGAAATCAATGAGAATATAAACCTCATCTTCAAGCCTAGAATATTCCTCACTCACATCTTCAAGCCTAGAATATTCCTCATTCACTATCTCCTTTCCTCTTTCAGAGCTTTCAATGGCTTTCGTTTGATCAGAAATTCCAGCAACTAAGTCCTTTCGAATATGTTCAGATTCTTCTAGTTCTAACAATAAGGAATCCCTAACCTCCACAAGACTACAAAACGCAATAATTAAAACATCGGCTAAACACATGAGTCACATGGGACCGTCCATGGCCAACCCTTATCTTACCTATGCATTTTATAGACTTGCATCCATAGGTAACCTGCATTATCCACCTACACGTTCATGGGCCATCCTTAGGTAATGTACTCATGCATAAATAACATTACAACATGCATAGCCAATATCTTACAATCTAGGTACTTGTGCCTATAACGTATAACTTCTTCTAGTACTTTCGGTAACTCTTAGTTCGCATTAGGCAATTCGTAATCCCTACACATTAGCTTTAAGAAAACTCATAGCTATTCTCGTATTTGCACATTCGTCATGACATAATATTAAAAGGCTTTCGAGATTCATGTAATCTTACCTTTTGAAATTCATTTAGTATATCGTATGACTCACATTTCATTTTCTTTCAAACGACTTGTCACATTCGTTAACTCAATCTCTACTTCGTTTAACATTTCATTATTATTTCTGCATGCTTACGATTATTCTAATTAGGTAGTACAGTGCATTTTACAACTTATGTGACCTTACGTTCTTCTACTTACATAATATTCTCCGTTCCTTAGCTCGCTCATTCATAACATTTTAGTTTACGAGGAGGGTCTTGTTAAGCAACTTATCACGTTTCTTAATTTACATATCGCTCTTATTAGAATTAGTGATCATCAATAGCTACCTTCACTAACCAATGAAAACTAATTTCGGCCATTGCTTTAGATCATAGGTTCTGAATGTGATTTCCACAGTGATGGCTATCGCGCCCCATTTTCTCGCGAAAGCGGGTTTCGACATGTGACAACTCTTTTAAAAGGGTAGAAAAGAGAAGAGTCACCACTTAATAATTTTTAAGGTGCGTTACGACACCTATTTGCCAATAACTCTGTTTTAACTAGTCAATGTCATCAAAAATCGGGTAAGGGCTAAAATGACCTCAAGATAAGGTATTAGGAACTCTTTGAGGTCCATAACTGTGGTTCCCGGCCGAATTCTAGACTGTGTAGGATTATTGAATTAAACTAGGATGTAGGTTTCTGAGTTGTGAAATAATCCTAAGTGTCCAAATACATACATGATCAATTAAAAGTAATTAGTTAAAACTAGTCATGGAAAAAAATGTAAGAATTGTAAATAGTGGAAAGCCTACTTATTACATAATAAAAGGGGGACCTAATTTTTAAAGACCGATGGATCAACTCCGGTGCAAAGTTTGCTAAAACTTTTATAGCCAAAACTGGAATGGCTATTCGGGCAATTTGTGTATCATGTCTGCTATCCTCATTACTATATTTAAGATGTTAACTTAAGAGCGCACTAATTAACTCTAAACCGCATATTAATTTGAGGCTGCCCGCCCCTTTCTATAGTTTCGGAGGCTTTGAACACTAATCTAAAAGGATGGTTTTAGACTTAAGAAAAATTTCAAGTTTCTAATTCTATTCTTATTAGGGTCACATAAAATGGAGCACATTGGGACTTAAACAAATAACGCATAAAGCAAGTAAAGGCTCATGGTGGCCTCCGAATTAATTATGTAATTAGGTAATGAATTAACTAGAGCGGTAAAATAGGATCCTCAAATATACTAAGCTTGTTGACTTAATGTCACCCATTCAATGAGAATATATAAAAGAAGGTAAGGTTATAAGCAGTGAATGATTTCCAAGTGGAGGAAATATAAATGGGATGACAATTATCAAAGAAGTAACATATAGTTGAAAACATTATACATGGAGTATATTTGAATGAAAACGATAAAAGAATGCGTAAACTAAAGAAAGCGATAAATGTAAAGTAAATGTGATCAATAAAATTTAAACAAATAAACAAGAGAGATGGTTAAAACATGTTAGCTAGTAAAATTAAAGAAAATAAGTAAATACGCAATCTAACAAATAACGGAAAGGGAGTAGGATATCCATGGAAAGCAAAAGAAAGCATTTTAAAAATAAAAATAAAAACAAATAAGGGAAGGAGGGAAAGGATGTACATGAAAAGAAAGCATGCTTCAAAGTAAACAAATAATGAACGGAGGAAGAGGGTATGCATAAAATGTAGACAACGAAGGAAAAGAGGATGTGCATGAAAAGAAAAAATAAATAGAAATTGAAATATAAAAAATTAACGGAAAGAGGAAGAGGCTGTACATGAAGAATAAATTAAATATAATCACCAAGCAAACAATGATATATACGCAAATAAGTAGAAACAAAAATATTATATGAATTAAACAAATAATGAAATAAAAAAAAACTAAATTTATTTAAAGACATTTGTGGAAAATAAATAACCAAGGGAACGAAAAGGGGATATATAAAAAAAGCCACAAACAAAACAGTAAAATTAAGATGCATATAAAGGGTAAGCAAATAAAATAAGAAAATAAATGAAACAAAAGGAAACAAAAATTTGATCTGAAAAGAAACAAAATCACACAAAAATCCTACACGAAATAAAATCTGTTATGGTAAGAACCTAAGTATCCCCAGTAGAGCCGGCATGAGTGTCACACCCCCATTTTTTTTTTGCGAAAGCGGGTTTCAACATGTGACAACTCTTTTAAATGGTAATTAAGAGAGAAGAGTCGCCACCTAACAATTTTAAGGTGCGTTAGGCCACCTATTTTTAAATATCTTTGTTTTAACTAGTTTGTGTCACCAAAGATAAGGTAAAAGTTCAAATTACCTCGAAGAGAAGGTGTTAGGCACTCTTCAAGGCCTAAAAATGTGGTTTCCCGCCAAATTTTAAACTACGTAGGATCATTGGATTAAAGTAGGTCGTAGGTCGCTGAGTTGTGAAATAATCCTAAGTGATCAAGTATGTACAATGATTAAAAGCAAATAATAAATTAGAACTAGTCATGGAAAAGTAAACCTTGAAAAGTTCCTAACACCTTCTTTTCTAGGTAATTTGAACTTTTACCCTATCTTTAATAGCGCAGACTAGTTAACTCATAGTTATTTATAAATAGGTGTCCTAACGCACCTTAAAAATCGTTAGGTGGTGACTCTTCTCTTTTATTACCCTTTAGAAGAATTGTAACATATCGAAACCCCTTTTCGCGAGAAAATGGGACTCGACAATGGCGAAATCAGCTCCTTTCACCAGTCAAGCTACAACCAAGTAACCAATACTACTATCAACATAAAGGAACGTACTAAGTAACCATCGAACGGAAATAACTCTCTAACATGATTCTACGGTATCAATTTCGCCTAACTCCTTTCTACTACTTGCAGAACCACCAAACACCACAAGAATACATATACACCAACATTTTCAGCCACTTTAAACAACATGTTCAACGTATCCAATCCACACAACAAACGACTCAAATACACCATTTGTCCATTACTTCTTTAAAACGATTAAGTGTAACTACAACATCAACATGTCTATATACATAGAGATGAAAAGAGGTTTTACTTTGTAATATCTTGATATATTCATAACTATAAATCAACAATACCTTAAACAACTACGCATACCATGAACAGTGTCAACGTATTATACAATATACTCAACAAATTGCTTTTATCATCTACTCTTCAACTTGCAACTTATAAGAAAGGGTACCGATGGACATTCGAAAATCGACTAAACCGACCGAATCGTACCGTACCGAACCGATTTTTAGGTTTGTTTTTAAGAAACCGTAGGTTTTTATATAAATTTATAACCGCACCAATAATTAGGGTAGATTTTTTATTTTATAAAAATAAATCGAAAAAATACTGAACCGTACCGAATGAATTTTACATGTCAAAATATATTTATCTAGTATGTATTAAAATAATAATGCATTAAATTTTTCTTTGGGCCCTAGAATTATGAAAACTATTACAAGCCAACAAGTAATTAAACTCAAAATACTAATTCCTAAAACCTATTATGCTACTTCTACTTAATCTAAGTTATTTCAAGTATCTTTGTTAGCAAGACACAAAGTATTCTAGTGATTATGAGTAGCAAACTACAATTTATGTTTCCTCTCATATAATTTATATTTACATTTTTGAGTATTTAATCTTTATAGACTTTATTCTTGAGTCCAAGCTTGGTTAATATCTTTTCACTCGTGTGATTTATATTTCTTTGTCTTTGCTTGGTTTATTTCAGGTTGTTGTAGAATATTTGATGGATCTATACTCTAACCATCTTTCATTTTTTTAATTCAATCACCAATTAAACAGTAAAAGTGTCTAGACAGTTTCGCTAAGTCCTATAAAAGAACGTATGCCATTGCATTCTACTTCTACAGGTAAATTGTACATGATATTTTAAAAAAATACCGAAATTTAACCAAACCGTACCGATACTGAAGAGAAACCGACATGATTGAGACGGTTTTGAAAAGTCTAATTTTAGTTATACATAGTAGAATAACCGAAAAATTGGTATATTACAAATTTTATAAGATAACCGGCCGAACCGAACCATTGACACTCCTACTTATAACAACTAACATGATTAAATTATCCAATATATCCAGCTCACAAACAATCATATTTATATAATTTCCAGCCTTATATCCATCTTAAATCAAACACCCCAACTTATTTCAGGAACATCACAAACAACTTTCAAGTGATATCTTGCAATATCTCAACCAAACAACTTAGCTAGGGCTTAGATAGGATCAAACCAATGTAGGAGAAGAAAGTATCTTTAAAAAGCAAGAGAAAACTCCAAGAACAACTCTATTTCAACTTGAAATAACTCACAACTCATCAACAACATTATATAAGTGATCTTCACCACTTCTACGAAATTTTTAGTGAAGAACTTAGGTGGTTTGACCTTGAATTTGTGCATCAACCTTTAGGATATGATTAGAGAGAGTTTAGAGTTTCTTGGAGGTCCGATTTGGCAGTAAACGGGACTTGGAGATGAAGGCCGCGCTTTATATTAACAAGATAAGCTTCCATCGACTTTGTGGGTCCTAAAGGGGCTGCTTGTGCAGTCTCATGAAAATGCGTATATCTCTCTCTCTCTCTACTCCTATGTTGTATAGATAAACGGTTTAATGAATTGAAGACTAGACTTGTAGATATTCAATTTGACGGATGGAATACCCCGTAACTCAAATTATATTGAGATAAAGGCTAAGTGACATTACACCCAAATTTTATTAAAATTATAAACGTAACTTGCGATAACTTTTGCCCCCTTTTTTTCCAACTTGTTTGACTTTAAGACATAATATATTAATATTATATGATTCAATTACCTTAAAACATGATCCTTAGGATATTAATTACTCCTAGTTTTATCCCAAAAGTACGCGTTATACCATCTTTTATTCGTTTAACCTCCAACCTCACGATATTTCTTCAACACTTACTCAAAACCTTCCTTAACCTTGTTGAGTGATCCTAAACTCTCCGAATTTATTTTACTTAGCTTATAAAAAAAATCGACATACAAATTACCGGGTGTTTCATCATTATGGTCAAATAAAATAATAGAAATCAACTCCAAACAATAAAAATTTAATATTTAATCAAATCTCAAAAAGTCATCAAAATCAACTAGGGCCCACGTGGTCAAAACTCGATTCTAGGGGTAAATATCATTTACTCATAATTCTACAAGTCCAAATATATGATTAGTTTCTAAATTCGGATCCAAATCGATACTCAAAATCTTAAAATATAATTCCTTATTTCAAGTAATTTTTTTTTCTTTTACATTCCTTTATTTGTAGCAAAATAAATAATACATCCAAGTAAAAACCAAAAATGTTGTCACGACCCAAAATGCACTAAGGGTCGTGGTGGTGCCGGTCACATCTGTCAGGCCAGCCAACTAACTTATCAATAAATTCCACTTTTAATACTTTTGAAAATCTCAGGTTTTTCCTTCCGTTTTCATAAATAAAAGTTCACTACTTGAATTCAAATTTAAATAATAACAATAGTACATTCCTTCAAAAACCATCCCAAAAACCCCGTGTCACAAGTGCATGAGCAACTATTGATAAGGAGAATGAAATACAACACCTGTTCAAAATACAGTGGACAGGGAATAAGATACAAAATACTGAAAGGAACTACACTAGCTGCGGGTCGCCTCGAATAATGCATCTCACCTAGTCCAAGCGTCATCCATGCTGCTACGGACAATAGGCTGCTAGAGGTATATATACTTGTGCAACAAAAATACACAGAAGTGTAGTATGAGTACGTAATCAACGTGTACTTAGTGAGTGTCCCGCCTAATCCTGAAGGGGTAGAGACGAGATGGTCAACTCCGACACTCTTTAATAGTCCAATGATTATTTATCCTCAATATACATGTTAAACAGTGGATTTATATCTTTAGACATGATGTTAATACAGATAGAGCAAACAAGTAAGCACATAATTCTTTCATAGGAAATTTCCGCGATTTATTTTCATTATTAATCAAAATGATCTCAAGCCATAGTGAGGCATGTAACAACTTAATTAAGTCCAGGCAGCAATACAAGCATACGCAAATCATACCGAGGCGACGGCCCGATCCAACAGAAATAAATGTGCACTTGCTGAGGGTCGACGGCTCGCCTATAGATGCATATATTAATCTGCCGAGGCGTTCGGCCCGTTCCAAAATAAACACAGACAGACAGACAATCAGTCAAGAAGTCAACATGGAGCAATCATCCAAGAAAGGCCAATTCTCTTTAATAATTTGAGAAAATGAAGCATAAGTCTTTTTAGAAATCCATTTATTAATTTAATGTGATCTATTACCCCGCTCGCGAATCATACATGCGACGCAGGTACACATAGGATACATGCTCAGATAGCCAATTAGAATTTTATCGGTGAATAATTATCCAAATAAAATCAATTCTCTGTTTAACGATTCAGGAAATGATGTTTAATCTCTTTTTAAATTCGTTTACTAATCAAAGGTGATTTAAACAATCCAAGTCATCGACGGGTTCATAACTAATTCAAGTATAACATGATGATGGGTCCTAACTACCCGGACAATAGCATAGTAGTAGCTACGCACGGACTCTCGTCACCTCGTGTGTACGTAGCCCCCACAAATAGGAGCACATAATCAATCACTTCACCTATGGGGTAAATTCTCCCTCACAAGATTAGAAAGGAGACTCACCTCGCTTCGAAGATCCACAACTGGCATTCTACACTCTTCCGAAGACTTGCACCAACGCACAATGCTCCAAAACTAGCCAACGATCATATAAATCCATTAATATATGCTCAATTATACTTTACAACCTAATTTATACCAATTTCTAACCCCGAACGAAAAGTTGACAAAAATGCCCTCGGGCCCACGTGCCCGGAATCCGAAATTTCTCGAAGATAAAGTTTACTCATGAACTCACAAACTTAAATATATGATTTTCTCTTAATTCCATACTCTAAATCGTGATCCAAGTCCAAGATTAGTAGTTTTCTAGGTTTTCCCCTCAAAGCCTAAGTTTTCTACAATTTACATGTCTAAATCCATATATAAATCTTGTATTTAACTCAAAACAATCATAAATTACTTACCTCATGATGAATGACGGAACCCCCTCTTCAAAAGCACCAAAAATCGCTCAAGCCAAGTGAAAAATGGGTAAAACGAACCCAAATCCCGATTTTTAAACATTCTGCCCAGCCCAGGTCCGCTCTTCTTCGCGTTCGCGTTCGCGGTCTCCCACTCGCGTTCGCGAAGGCCAGTCACCCAGACCTTCGCGTTTGTGTAAAATGCCACACGTTCACGTAGGTAAAAGACCCCAGGCCCACCTTTTCCTTCTACGCGTTCGCGATACCCTACTCGTGTTCGCGTAGCAGCTCCGCCCGCCCCTCAGCGTTTGCGACTTCCTCTTCGCGTTCGTGAAGGACAAAACCTGAAGCCTCCTATTTTCCTCTTCGCATTCGCAAATAAGGAAACAAGATACCAGACACCAGCAATAATTTTTAACATAAATTCTATCTGTTAACCATCCGGAGTCCACCCGAGGCCCTCGGGACCCCAACCAATCATATCAACCAGTCCCATAACACATTACAGGCTTGATTGAGGCCTCAAATCATAACAAACAATGCTAAAACTATTAATTACACCCCGATTCAAGCTTTATGAACTTTGAACTTTCCAACTTCTATTTTCGATGCTTAAGCCTATCAAATCACGTCCGATTTACCTCAAATTTTGCACACAAGTAATATTTAACATTACGCACCTACTCCGACTTTCAGAATTGGATTCCGACCCCGATATCAAAAAGTCAACCTCCGGTCAAAACTCCTCAAAAACCTTCAAATTTCTATCTTTAGCCATATGACTTCAAAATGACCTACGGACCTCCGAATTCACTTTCGATCGCGCTCCCAACTCCAGAATCACCATACGGAGTTATTCACAGTCTCAAAATCCCAAACGGACATTGATAAATCTGAAATGCACTTCAAACCAAACTTATGAAATTTCTTCCAAAATGCTAGCTTCCACAATAGGCGCCAAAATGCTCCCGAGTCATCCATAACACAAAACGGGCATACGCCCATGTCCGATATCATCATACGAACCTGCTACAACCTTCAGATCTTGATTTCGAAGTCGTTTGCTCAAAAATCCAATCCTAGTTCATTCTTTCAACTTAATGTGACGACCCGGCCCGTCGTCACGTTAATTACCACCCCGTTTCACCCATATTATGTTTATCTATGTTTCAATATAAGTACTTGAGTTGATCGGGCAGAATTGAATTGGTTTTAGTTGGAAATGAGACACTTAGCCTCTTAGAAAGAAGCTTGTTTTGGAAAAGTCAACCGGAAGTTGACTATATAGTTAGAAGGCTCGGATGTGAATTCCGGTAATTTGGTTAGCTTCGCGGGATGATTTGTGACTTGGGAGTGTGATCAAAATTTGGTTTTGGAGGCTCGGTGTAGAATTAGGCTTGAATTGGCAAACTTTAAATTTAGGCGAAATCCGATTGATAGGTGAGATTTTGATCCGAGGGTCGGAATGGAATTCTTAGAGTTGCAGTAGCTTAGTTAGGTGATTTTGGATATGGCTGCAAATTTTCAGGTCATTCGGACATCGTTTGGTCGGGTTTTTGATCGAATGCATATTGCGGAAGTTTTGAAGAAACTTGGGCTTGAATTCGATGTGATTTAATGGTTTTAGCATTGTTTGACGTGTTTTGAGGATTGGAACAAGTTTGAATAAGGTTGTAGGATGTGTTGGTGCCTTTGGTTGAGGTCCCGGGGCCTCGGTGTGGTTTCGAGTGGTTAAACGGGAATTTTGAAGCATGTTGCAGGTCTGGTTTTTTATGGCTTCTCGTATTTCCGCATCTGCGGAAAAGGAGCTGCAAAAGCGGTTCCGCAGATGCGGCGTTGAGGTCGCAGAAGTGTTCCTTTGAGGGATGGGCATATTTCGCAGAAGTGGAAGGCTTTTCACAAATGCGGACATCACAGGAGCGATTTTCGACTGCAGAAGCGGTTTGAGGATTTAATTGAAGACCGCATAAGCGGTCATTTTGGCGCAGAAGCGGCAACCGTAGGTGCGGTTTAAGATCGCAGAAGCGGTCCCTGGATATTTAAGTCAGACTGCATAAGCGGTCATTTGGGTGCAAATGCGGGACCGCAGGTGCGGTAAAATAACCGCATAAGTGAAACCTGCCAGGGGTTTTAGTGAATAGTGTTTCACGATTTTTGAAAGAGAAGAAAATATTTTGGACTTTGACTTAGGTGGTTTCTTGGGCAATTTTGAAGAGAATTCGAAGGGGTTTCATCAGGTATGAATTATTAGACTCGGAATATGTTATTATGGTGTGAAAACATGGATTAATCACTTAAATTCGAGGAATTAGAGGGTAAAAATGGAGGTTAGGTCTTAGAACTTAAGGGAGTCTAAAATTGGGTTTTGAAAAGGCAATTGAACTCCGATTTTGGTAAATTTAATATGTATAGACTCGTGGTGCTACGAGGAATCCGGTGATGCAAATTTCATAATTTTTCGAGAAGTGGGCCTAGGGCTCGGGTTTTGCCAACTTCGTGATTTTTGGTGTTTTTCGAGTCTTTTTGATTGGGTTATGTTTCTTTAGCCTATTGTAATATATTCATTGTGGTTTTGACCAGATTCAACGCGCGAGAAGGTGGATTCGAGAGGAAAAGGCATAGCGGACCAGTTTTGTGGCAGGCTTGAGGTGAGTAATAGATGTAGGTGATGACCTGAGGGTTTGAAACCCCGGTATATCACACTGTGACGCTAGATTGAGGCGAGACACGCACTCCATGATGAGTGCAGGGTCGTTTGTGATTGGGGTTCGTGGCTTAGTCCGCCCCGAGTGGTGTCCAAGCTCTGCTTTGGACTATAGACTGATTAGTAAACATCCTACTTGGATTGTTATGAGTATATTTGGGCTGCGTGCCGATTATTTGGATCCCTTAGGGATTATTATCACTGTTTTCATAATGCTTAGTATGTTTTCATGATATCAGTCCTGAGTTAAACACTGTCTCGAAATTATTAGTAAATTTCTAAAAATTTTAACACTTAATCTATAATTCCTAATAATTGGAACTGAAAATGATAAACTTGACTGTGCCTGTGTGGTATATATGCATATATATGGATTGAGTGTGGATCAGGATGCACGCCGCATCGAGTGCTACAATGATATTGCACTTGGGCTGTAGGAGCCCCTTCGGAATCTGAACCCCCACAGTGAGCGCGGGTACCCAAATGGATCGGGCTGTACGCTGCAACGGTCATATGCATTGCATTGCATTCATGTTTTGATGTTTATCTAATCTAGTTGTTTCTATTTTGTTGCCATTTCACCGTTAACTATGCTAAATTGTTAGTGTTAGCTTTACATTGTGGTATTTTCGGGATTTCATACTTTCAATCATTATATATGTCTATTACCACTGAGTTGGAAGTACTCACTTTACTCTCTGCACCATGTGTGCATATTCAGGTGTCTCGGGGGCATAGTTGAGCTATTTGCGGCTTCAGAGCTTCTTAAGAGTTGTCGAGGTAGCTGCCTGACGTTCGCAGGACCCGACACCTCCTCTATCCCTTTATTATTTCCGTATTTTTGAACATCAGTATTACTGAGGATTTATTATTTTGTTATCGTAGAGGCTCTAAACTCATGACCCCAGGTCTTTGGGAGTTTTATTGGTAGTTATTATGATTCATGTACTATTTCTGTCTATTATTATTGGTTAGAACTATATTATTTGATAATTTAATGTTATAATTGGAAATGGGTTATGTGGTTGAGTTGTGAGCGTTATATGGTCGGGCTTGCCTAGTAATTGTTTTGGGCACCATCACGACCGAGATTGAGGTCGTGACAAGTTGGTATCAGAGCCTAGGTTACTAGGCCTCATGAGTCATGAGCCGGTTAGTAGAGTGTCGCGGATCGGTATGGAGACGTTTGTATTTATCCTCGAGAGGCTGCAGAACTTTTAGGAAACACTTCATATTCTTGGAACTCTTGTCATGCGGCTTTGTTGTTCTGAGACCTAAACTTCTGTATTCTATTCTCTCGCAGATGGCGAGAACCCATGCTACTAGATGTGATGGACGACCCCCATTGCCACCCGCTAGAGGTCGTGGTTGTGGTCATGGTTGAGGCAGACCAGTGAGAGCAGCACCTGCAGATCCACCAGCTGCCCAGGTTCCGGACCAGCCTCCAACTGTAGATGCTCCAGCAGCACCTGTTCAGGCACCGATAGTGCCCATTGTGATTCCTAGTCTTCAGGAGGCTTTAGCTCAGATCTTATCCGTCTGCACCGGCCTGGCTCAGGCAGTCTCAGCCACTACTACAGCAGCTACTTCTCAGACCGGGGGTGGTCAGCAGACCCCCGCTGCTAGCACACCCGAGCAGGGTGTTCAGGGATTGCAGACACCGATAGCAGCCCCGGCTCAACCAGTCGCACCAGTTGCACCAGTTGCCCCAGTTGCACCAGTTGCACCAGTTGCGCCAGTCGCACCAGCTCCAGAATTTGTGGTTCTAACTATGCCTGACGATGAGCAGCGTTGACTGGAGAGGTTCAGTAGGCTCGAGCCTTCGACATTCAGTGGCACTGAGAGCGAGGATGCCTAGGGATTTCTAGATAAGTGTTAGCGTATTCTTCGCACTGCAGGGATTTTGGAGTTGAGTGGAGTGGATTTTACTACTTTCCAGTTCTCAGGGCCTGCATTTACATGGTGGGAGGAGTTTGAGAGGCGTCGGCCGGTTGGAGCAGCGCCCCTTACTTGGCAGCAGTTCTCCACTCTCTTTCTGGAGAAGTACATACAACAGTCTCGCAGAGAGGAGCTGCGTCGTCAATTTGAGTGGTTGGTTCAGGGAGACTTGACTGTGACTCAGTATGAGTTGAGATTTACGCAGCTAGCTCGGCATACTACTTGGATGATCCCGACAGATCGGAAGAGGATTAGGAGGTTTGTGGATGGTCTTAACTACCCAGTCTGCATTTTGATGACTAGAGAGAGGGTTGTGGCCGCATCGTTTGAGGAGGTAGTTGATATGGCTCGACAGATTGAGACAGATCGCCGTCGGGAGCGTGAGGAGAGGGAGGCCAAAAGGCCTCAAGGTTCAGGTAGTTTCAGTGGTGCTCCGTCTGGGGGCCAGTTCCAGTGCAGCAGAGGTCGTTCCTTCAGACCTCCTCAGTCAGGTCGTACAGAGTCCAGTGGGGTTTCTTCAGGCCGTGGTCATCAGGGAGTTCATCAAGGATAGTCTTCACTTAGTGCCCTTCCAGCCCAGAGTTCTACTGCTTTCTCTTTAGCCCAGGGTTCGTCTGCAGCGAGGGGTTCCCTTCAGTCCCCTTCTCCAGCACCGGGTAGTTGCTATGAATGCAGCGAGTTTGGCCACATGAGGAGACAGTGTCCTCGGCTTCGTGGTGGTCGGTATCCGTAGAGGGATCATCCCTCCTCTTCTACTCCATCTACTTCAGCACCATCCCAGTCAGGTAGGGGTGGGGGTCAGATAGCTAGTGGCCGCCCTAGGGATGAAGATCGATCTAGGGTTGGTCAGGCTCGATTCTATGCTCTTCCAGACAGGAGGGACGCCATTGCATCCGATTCTATTATCACAGGTATTATCTCAGTCTGCCACAGGGGTGCCTCTATTTTGTTCGATCCCGGATCTACCTATTCCTATGTATCTTCATTTTTTGCTCATCATTTGGGTACGACCCATGGTTGTCTTGCCTTGCCTATGCACGTATCTACCTCAGTGGGTGATACCATTATTGTGGATTATGTATATCGATCTTGTCTTGTGACTATTGGGGGTTTGGAGACCCTAGTTGACTTGTTGTTATTGGGCATGGTAGACTTTGATGTGATTCTGCGTATGGATTGGCTATCTACGTACCATGCTATTCTAAACTTTCATGTCAAGATAGTTACGTTGGCTATTCCGGGTGTTCCGAGGATTGAGTGGCCAGGTTCGACTGATTATGTCCCCAGTAGGGCGATCTCTTTCCTAAAGGCCCAGCGGATAGTTGGAAAAGGTTGTTTATCATAATTGGCTTTTGTGAGAGATGTCGGAGCCGAGACTCCTAGTTTTGATTCAGTTGATGTTGTGAGGGATTTCCCTGATGTATTTCCAGCGGACTTGCCGGGCATGCCGCCGGACAAGGACATTGATTTTGGTATTGATCTGGTGCCGGGCACTCAGCCCATCTCTATTCCTCCCTATCATATGGCACCAGCTGAGTTAAAGGAATTGAAGGAGCAGCTTCAGGAACTCCTAGATAAGGGGTTTATTCGCCCGAGTATGTCACCGTGGGGTGCACCGGTCTTATTTATGAAGAAGAAAGATGGCACAATGAGGATGTGCATTAACTACAGGCAGTTGAACAAGCACAATGAAGAACAAGTATCCACTACCGCGCATTGATGATTTGTTTGATCAGCTCCAGGGAGCAAGGGTATTCTCGAAGATTGATCTCTGTTCAGGCTATCACCAGCTGAAGATTAGAGATTCTGATATCATGAAGACAGCTTTCAGGACGAGATGCGGGCATTATGAGTTTCTAGTTATGTCTTTTGGGCTGACTAATGCCCCAGCCGTGTTCATGCATTTGATGAATAGCGTGTTTCGGCCGTATCTAGATTCATTTGTTATCATTTTAATTGATGATATCCTGGTGTACTCGCGTAGCCAGGAGGAGCATGCTCAGTTTTTGAGAGTGGTATTACAGAGATTGATGGAGGAGAAGCTTTATGCAAAGTCCTCCAAGTGTGAGTTCTGGCTTGGGTCTGTGGCTTTTCTGGGACACCTGGTGTATAGCGATGGTATTCAAGTTGATCCAAAGAAGATAGAGGCGATGAAGAGTTGGCCTAGACTGTCCTCAGCCACGGAGATTTGGAGTTTCCTCGGTTTGGCAGGGTATTATCGACGGTTCGTCCAGGGTTTTTCATATATTGCTTCATCCTTGACCAAGTTGATGCAGAAGGGTGCACCATTTGTATGGTTAGACGAGTGTGAGGAGAGCTTTCAGAATCTCAAGACACCTTTGACCACAGCTCCAGTGTTAGTGTTGCCATCAGCTTCAGGTTCTTACACCGTGTATTGTGATGCTTCGAGAGTTAGGATCGGATGTGTATTGATGCAGGAGGGTAGAGTTATTGCTTATGCTTCTCTTCAGTTGAAGCCTCATGAGAAGAACTACCCTGTACATGATTTAGAGTTGGCTGCTATAGTCCATGTGTTGAAGATTTGGAGGCACTACCTATATGGCATATCTTGTGAGGTATATATTGATCATCGCAGCCTTTAGCATTTCTTCAAACAGAAAGATCTTAATTTGAGGCAGCGGAGGTGGCTTGAGTTGCTTAAGGATTATGACATTACCATTTTCTTTCATCCGGGGAAGGCCAATGTAGTGGCCGATGCTTTGAGCCGAAAGGCAGTGAGTATGAGTAGTTTGGCGTACATTCTAGTTGGGGAGAGGCCCTTTGCAGTTGATGTCCAGGCTTTGGCCAATCGGATGGTGAGGCTAGATATTTCGGAGCCTAGCCAGGTGTTGGCTTGTGTGGTATCTCGGTCTTCCTTGTATGACCGCATTAGAGAGCACCAGTATGATGATCCACATTTGCTTGTCCTTAAGGACAGGGTTCAGCATGATGATTCCAGGGATGTGACTGTTGATAGTGATGGTGTGTTGAAGATGCAGGGCCGGATTTGCGTGCCCAATATGGATGGCCTTCGGGAGTTGATATTGGAGGAGGACCACAGCTCGCGGTATTCGATTCATCCAGGTGCCGCGAAGATGTATCACGATTTGAAACAGCATTACTGGTGGAGGAGAATGAAGAAAGATATTGTGAGTTATGTAGCTCGGTGTCTCAACTGTCAGCAGGTCAAGTATGAGCATTAGAGGCCCAGTGGTGTGCTTCAGCGTATGGATATTCCCGAGTGGAAGTGGGAGAGGATTACTATGGATTTTGTGAGTGGTCTCCCTCAGACGGCGAGGAAGTTTGATTCAATTTGGGTGATTGTGGATTGGCTAACCAAGTCCGCGCACTTCATTCCGGTGTGTACCACCTATTCTTCGGAGCGGTTAGTAGATATTTTCATCCAGGAGATTGTACGGTTGCATGGGGTCCCAGTTTCTATTATCTCAGATAGGGGTACTCAGTTTACTTCTCAGTTCTGGAGGACTTTTCAGCGAGAGTTGGGTACACAGGTAGAGCTGAGCACAACGTTTCATCCTCAGACGTACGGGCAGTCCGAGCGTACCATTCAGATATTGGAGGACATGTTGCGTGCCTTTGTTATTGACTTTGGAGGTTCTTAGGCTGATTTCTTGCCACTTGCAGAGTTTGCTTACAACAACAGCTATCAGTCCAGCATTCAGATGGCACCGTATGAGGCCTTATATGGGAGACAGTGTAGATCTCCGGTTGGTTGGTTTGAGCCCGGCGAGGCTAGGTTGTTGGGGACAGAGTTGGTCCAGGATGCCTTAGATAAGGTGAAGGTGATCCAGGAGAGACTTCACACAACTCAGTCGCGTCAGAAGAGTTATGCGAACCAGAAGGTTCGAGATGTATCGTATATGGTGGGCAAGAAGGTCTTGTTGAAGGTTTCACCTATGAAGGGCGTTATGAGATTTGGAAAGAAAGGGAAGTTGAGCCCGCAGATCATTGGCCCTTCTGAGATACTTAGGAGGATTGGGGAGGTGGCCTATATGCTTGCTTTGCCACCCAGCCTATCGGGAGTTCGTCCGGTATTTTATGTATCTATGCTCCGGAAGTATGTTTGGGACCCATCTCATGTGTTGGACTTCAGTACAGTTCATTTGGATGATGATTTGACCTATGATGTGGAGCCAGTAGATATTTGGGGTCGTCAGGTTCGGAGATTGAAGTCAAAGGATATAGCTTCGGTGAAGGTGCAGTAGAGAGGTCGGCCCGTGGAGGAGGCTACTTGGGAAACCAAGCGGGAGATGCGGAGCAGATATCCTCACTTGTTTGAGACTCCAGGTATGTTTCTTGACCCGCTCGAGGACGAGCGTTTGTTTTAGTTGGGGAGGATGTGACAACTCGGCCCGTCGTCACGTGAGTTACCACCCCGTTTCCCCATATTATGTTGCTCTATGTTTCAATATCAGTACTTGAGTTGATCGGGTAGAATTGAATTGGTTTTAGTTGGAAATGAGGCACTTAGCTTCTTAGAAGGAAGCTTGTTTTGGAAAAGTCAACCGGAAGTTGACTATATAGTTAGAGGGCTCGTATGTGAATTTCGGTAATTTGGCTAGCTTCGGGGGATGATTTATGACATGGGAGTGCGATCGAAATTTTGTTTTGGAGGCTCGGTGTAGAATTAGGCTTGAATTGGCGAAGTTTGAATTTTGGCGAATTCCGGTTGATAGGTGAGATTTTGATCCGAGAGTCGAAATGGAATTCCGAGAGTTGCAATAGCTTTGTTAGGTGATTTTAGATGTCTGCAAATTTTCAGGTCATTCGGACGTCGTTTGGTCGGGTTTTTGATCGAATGTGTATTGCGGAAGTTTTGAAGAAACTTAGGCTTGAATTCGATGTGATTTAATGGTTTTAGCATTGTTTGACGTGTTTTGAGGATTGGAACAAGTTTGAATAAGGTTGTAGGATGTGTTGGTGCCTTTGGTTGAGGTCCCGGGGGCCTCGGTGTGGTTTCGGGTGGTTAAACGGGAATTTTGAAGCACGTTGTAGGTCTGGTTTTTTTATGGCTTCTGGTATTTCCGCATCTGCGAAAAAGGAGCCGCAGAAGCGGTTCCGCAGATGCGGTGTTGAGGTCACAGAAGCGGTCCTTTGATGGCTGGGCATATTCCGCAGAAGCGGAAGGCTTTCCGCAAAGGCAGACACCGCAAGAGCGGTTTTCGACCGTAGAAGTGGTTTGAGGATTTAAGTGAAGACCGCATATGCAGTCATTGCGGCGCAGAAGCGGCAACCGCAGGTGCGTTTTAAGACCGCAGAAACGGTCCCTGGAGATTTAAGTCAGACCGCATAAGGGGTCATTTGGGCACAAATGTGGGACCGCAGGTGCGGTGAAAATAACCACATAAGCGAAACCTGTCAGGGGTTTTAGTGAACAGTGTTTCACGATTTTTGAAAGAGAAGAAAATATTTTGGACTTTGACTTAGGTGGTTCCTTGGGCGATTTTGAAGAGAATTCAAAGGGGTTTCATCAGGTATGAATTATTAGACTCAGAATATGTTATTATGGTGTGAAAACATGGATTAATCACTGAAATTCGAGGAATTAGAGAGTAAAAATAGAGGTTAGGGCTTGGAACTTAAGGGCGTCTAAAATTGGGTTTTGAAAAGGCAATTGAACTCCAATTTTGGTAAATTTGATATGTATAGACTCGTGGCGAGACGATAAATTCGGTGATGCAAATTTCATAATTTTTTGAGAAGTGGGCCCAGGGCTCGGGTTTTGCCAATTTCGTGATTTTTGGTGTTTTTCGAGTCTTTTCGATTGGGTTATGTTTCTTTAGCCTATTGTAATGTATTTGTTGTGGTTTTGACCAGATTCGACGCGCAAGGAGGTGGATTCGAGAGGAAAAGTCATAGCGGACTATTCTTGTGGCCGGCTTGAGGTGAGTAATAGATGTATATGATGACCTGAGGGTTTGAAACCCCGGTATATCACACTGTGACGCTATATTGAGGTGAGACACGCACTTCATAACGAGTGCGGGGTCGTTTGTGATTGGGGTTCGTGGCTTAGTCCACCCCGAGTGGTGTCCAAGCTGTGCTTTGGACTATAGACTGATTAGTAAACATCCTACTTGGATTGTTATGACTATATTTCGGCTGCGTGCCGATTATTTGGATCCCTTAGGGTTTATTATCACTATTTTCATAATGCTTAGCATGTTTTCATGATATCAGTCCTGAGTTAAACACTGTCTCGAAATGATTAGTAAATTTCTAAAGTTTTAAACACTTAATCTATAATTCCTAATAATTGGAACTAAAAATGATAAACTTGACCGAGCCTGTTTGGCTTATATGTATATATCTTCACTGAGCCTGGATTGGGCTGCACGCCTCATCGAGTGCTACGATGATATTGCACTTGGGTTGTAGGAGCCCCTCCTGAGTCTGAACCCCCACAGTGAGCGTGGGTACCCAAATGGATCGGGTTGTACGCCGCAACGGTCATATGCATTGCATTGCATTCATGTTTTGATGTTTATCTGATCTAGTTGTTTCTATTTTGTTGCCATTTCACCGTTAACTATGCTAAATTGTTAGTGTTCGCTTTACATTGTGGTGTTTTCGGGATTTCATACTTTCAGTCATTATATATGTCTATTACCACTGAGTTGGAAGTACTCACTTTACTCCCTGCACCATGTGTGCAGATTCAGGTATCTCGGGAGCATAGTTGAGCTATTTGCTGGTTCAGAGCTTCTCAAGAGTTGTGGAGGTAGCTTCCTGACATTCGCAGGACCCGACTCCTCCCCTATCCCTTTATTATTTCCGCATTTTTGAACATCAGTATTACTGAGGATTTATTATTTTGTTATCTTAGAGGCTCTAGACTCATGAGTTTTATTGGCAGTTGTTATGATTCCCGTACTATTTCTGTCTATTATCACTAGTTAGAACTATATTATTTGATAATTTAATGCTATAAATTAGAAATGGGTTGTGTGGTTGAGTTGTGAGCGTTATATGGTCGGGCTTGCCTAGCAATTATGTTGGGCTCCATTACGACCGAGATTGGGGTCGTGACACTTAAGGCTTCTGAAATGAGAATTTTCATTTAAATGTAACTCCGATCGTCCTGAATTTAAATTCCGACCATACGAACAAGTTACAATACCTGAAATGAAGCTGCTCATGGCCTCAGACTGCTGAACGATGTGCTAGGGCTCGAAACGACTGGTCGGGTCGTTACAGATATAAGACCCCAATGATGTTGATTAAATATTCTTCAAAAATCTCCCAAACATAAGATGCGTAGCTCCCAACATGACAAAATGAAGCCTAGATATGAAATGATGCTTAAATAGTAGGGGTGTGCATTCGAATCGATTTATCGATAAATCGAATCGATTATTTGTTATCGGTTTATCGATATTGATTTATCAATTTATCGATTTCAATTTCGATTTCAAAATTTTCCTGATCGAGTTATCGATTTCGATTTTGTCCTCTTCGGTTATCGGTTTATCGATTAACCGATAAGATATACTAAAAAATGCAGAAACACTAATCAAACGATTATTTCACCAATTACTTTGATTTATATACCAATAAACTACCGATGCAATAAGTAAAACAAAATAGAAAGGGAGAGAGCGGGAAGTGTAAGCATATAGGAAAAAAAGATAATTTGAAGATTAAACACAATAGCGTAGGTTACCAGGAAAATGCAGGAAAAAAATAGTTTGACGAAATAGAGATCCTAAGAACTAATAACGGAGACCTGTAACAATGGATACTATAAGAAAAATTCTCAGAAAGAGAAAAACTTGAAGGACTTATAGATTGAAAGTTCGTCTGAGGAACAGATGGAAGCCAAGTTTGCAGAAGAATCTCAGAGTTTACAGTTAACTCAATAATTCTAGATTTATAGGGATATACTTTTCTTGGAATCCTGCAAATTTTCTTATTGGTATAACCGATAACCGAATCGATAAGACTCAAAAATTAAAAAATTTGAAACCTTATTAAAATGATAACGATAAGCATATGTACAAATCGATAATCGATAAGTAATTATCGATAAGGGTCAAAATCGAATCGATAAATCGAATGCACACCCCTAAATAAATAGAGAAAGGTAAAATTTTAGCTTCAGGTGTGGGATACGCACTTGGAAGCGAACTTCCACACTTCATTCCTCCTCCTGGCCTGGAACAAAGGATGGACACAATGTATCCACCATGGCCTCCACATCTGATGCATTTGTTTGCAACTCTTTCACTTGCAGACCACTCTATAAAGACACTGAAACTCACCCCAAGCCCCCGGGACCTCGTCCAAATATTTCAACAAGTCCATAAACACTATCCGGGCCTATCTAATGTCTTAAAACACATGAAATCATCACATATAAGAATCAACGGTTAAACCACATATTGAACTTTCTTAAGTTCATAAGCTTATATACTTCTAATCAAGCATTTGAGTCATGCCTAGACATCTCGAATTTTAATCAAACTTAACACACACGTTTAATCAAGCATTACGAACCTGTCAAAAATCTAGACCACCTAACAAAATTCGATAACATTAAAGTCAATTATTGGTCAAACTTATGAACTCTAAATTCCTCCATAATGCCAACTTTCGACGAATAATATTGAATTATTGTAATGATCCGGCCGGTCATTTCGAGAGTATTATCCCTGACCTCCTATTTATTGTTTCTTCTGTTTTATGTTATGGTTACTTGACTTGTCGGGCGATGACGTCCAAATCCACTACTAAAAAGTAAATGGAGACGGTCGCATGCAATATAATTTACCCAACTATGAGTCGGGGTCAAATTCCACAGAGAACAATATGTAGGTGATTAGGAATGTAAGAGAATTATCATTTATCGCGCAATGCCAAATACTTAGAATTGGTTTGAGAAAATATTTATGCCTAAAAGCAGAAATGTAAACTAACCTAGAAGGCAAGTAAAATGATCAATGGCTACAAGTATAGATGCATTGGGAATTAGACTCAAATAACAATCCAATGTATTTCACGATTTTACAAATATGAGCGAGTTTATGTTAATTAGCCACAGATAATAATTCTTAGTTAGCTTCTTCCAAAGACTAACGGGATTTCCTAATTGAATTATCCCTAACCCAATTAGGAGATTAAGCACACCCAGAATGGCTATAAGTAGTTCAATCCTATCCCTAGGTAGAATCTATAAAATGAGGGCTAACGCCTCAAGTTCTTGTTAATTAATCTTTCCCAACCCCAAATAATCTTTTCCAAAATTGATTCCGAGTTAATGGGCAAGTCGTAGGGTTAGCTAATCCCTTTGGAAACATTAAAGAACAGGAATAATTAAAGTAACAATAACTCACTTCATAAAAGGATAAAATTCATTCAATACATAGGCAAATAAGGTATTTAAACCATACTTTAAACATTAATATTTCCATAAACAAGACTCAAGTGTTGAATAAAATACTACACACTTAGATATACAATACAAAGCAAGGAAATAAAGAAATAAATATAAATGGGTAAGAAATCCTTAACCACTATAGACATGTAATTTTTGACCCTCTCCAAAATTTTGTACATATTTTTAGCATAAATATTTAGTTTAGACCTAATATAGTTATTTCAACTAATTTTGACTCTTTTACTTTATTTTGTCACAAAAATAAAAATTACAAAAAAATATTTTTTTTCTCTTATTTAGCTAATTAATATTTTATCTAGTTACTTTTAATTTGTCTACCTTACATAAAATCCAAAAATCCAAAAAAATAGTTCCAAGAATATTATCTTAATTTTACAATAATTTTTCTATTTTTATCTTTTAGTATGATATGTTTTGAAAAATACCAAAAATAGGCTCGTTTTAACGGATAGTTTTATTTTGCAATTTTCAGCTTTGTTCATCAATAAAAGGTCCATTTCTCAATTTTCATTCTCATTTTATTGTGTTATGATAGCTTGGTGCGCATGTTGATTGATTTGTGATTCTACGTTGTTTGGATAACATGTCTTAGTTTTCATTTAAACTGTTTTAATTAGTTTTATTTTGATTGTGATGTATGTAGTCTCGGTTCTTGAATAAGTGCCTTGTTCATAAATTTGGATTTACAACAACCTCGAACTTAAGAAATGACTTTTGAACATTGTAGCTTGCTTTAGGCGTGACTAATAATAAAATTATCACGGCTACGGGTACGGTTCCCATGACGTAGTTGTCATGCTTAATTCCCAAATTCGGGTATGCATTTCATGTGACCCGATCATAACAACTTCGAATAATAATAAAATAAACATGTCGCGAATCGCGGGCGCATTTCATGTAGTGTGGTTTGCGGTGTGTTCCAAAATGGCAAGTGTACGACAGTCATAACTTGTTCAAGAAATAATTCCATAAATTCTAAAAGCGGTTGAATTAATTAAAAAGCGATTATAAAAGCTAAAAAATATACTTAATAGGTTAAAACATGCTGTAAATCAGATAATAGGCCAATTATTAATAGTTTAAGCGACCGTGCTATAACCACGGAATCTGGAAATGCCTAACACCTTCTCTCGAGTTAACACAATTCATTACTTAGAATTTCAGGTTCGCAGACTTTCAAAATAAAGTTGAAATTTCCTCGATTTGGGATTTTAAAATAAATCAGTGACTTGGGACACAAGTGGCAACTCTGGAAAATAAATAAAATAATCCCATTTCGAATAATGTCACTTTAATTGGAAAAACTTCCTTATATCATCCCCTCTTCGGGGTGGGTAAAAAGGAGGTGTTACAACTACAAGCTTTAAATCTTCAAGACCAAAGTGTGTGTGCAAGCCCTATCTTCCAAAACTTGTTCTTCTCTAGTCTATGGAACTGAAAATAAGCCAAAGATCTAGCCAAATATGTCCAAATATTCTTCTAGGTCGAGTATTTGTGGGTTTGGAAATGAGAACATGTGAAATGCCTACATTGCCCAGGTCTGATGCTCGACTTCCGCACCTGCGGAAGATTCATCGCAGGTGCGGCTCCGCAGATGCGGAGATCCCATCGCAGATACAAAATGGCAATTAAACTTTGTCACCGTAGATGTGGTTCATCAGGCGCAGATGTGCCACTATAGAAGCGGTAATCTAACCGCAGATGCTGTTTCTTCCAAGCTCAGACTCCACTGTAGAAGATGGTCTTCTCACGCAGAAGCGGGGTCGTTTCTGCGACCATGCTTCCACAGATGCGGAATTACAAGGGAGTTTTTGCATTATTTTCACCTTTTTTTGCTCAATTCCACTCCAGTTGAATTCAAATCACTTCATGGCATCATTTACCTGAAAATCTAACAATACACACCATAAACGACCTCATATTATAGTTAAAGGACACAAAAGCTAAAGAAAAGAGACTATAATGAGTGGTAAAATCACCACTCATCAACACCCCCAACTTAAAGATTTTGCTTGTCCTCAAGCAAATCAAAACCAACATTTTAATGAGGATTTACCATTCAAAACACAAGTGGTTTTGCTATTATTTACAAATCAAATTCTCCAATTAAGCACCATGCTTATGGATTTGGTTGGTACTAATAATTAGGCTCAAGCATGTGCATCTTTTCCGAATAACTCCCTTATATAAAAACAACTTCAACAATGTGCAAGAGAGTTTCAAAATAATTAAGTGATACGAATAAGCCTCAAGAAGTCACTCAAAAGCACTAGTCGACTACATATGCTCAACATACTCAATTTCACCAATCCTTCCTAATTCATGTGCCCTCACAAGAACGAAAGTCCCAAAATTACTATATTTACAATACAACATAAGGGACAAATTTACAAAGACACTCACTCTCACAAAGAATTTCAAGTGTTACAACATGTCATACCATAAGCTTGCCCTTATTTTAATTCATTGCCTGTTCAAGAGCATTCGGTTGGAGGTCCCATAAGGACTTTTTAAGCTTGTAATAGAGGTTTAGGGAAGGGTCGGATAAGCATTTGGATACAAGTGACTTCATCCTCCTTGAACACTACTCACATTTGTCATTATTTTTGCACTTTGTTTCTTTTCAAACCACATAGCCTCATTGGCATCTAGTTACCAACACAGAACCACCTTAAATACCTCTCTAATTTTCTTCAAGACTCCATAGTTTATAAGCATACATATATATTATTTTTTTTACTTATTTTTCTTCTGAAGCTTGAATAATTTAATATGAACACTTTGAGGTATATGTTCCTACACTCATTGTACAACCTACGAATTTCCACTTTGACACCACACCCCCAACTTAGGCTTTTAGCCACATTCTCAATGTTCAAGGATGGACGGGTTCAAAAGAGGGAATTATTTTATAAAAGGGAAAAGGTTTGTAATGAGGCAGCCAAAGAAAAGGTTAAAGGATCAAATATGGTACTAATGATATTATTTATGCAATGGTAGGCTTGAAAGGCTAAAGAGGTTTTGTAAAAAGAACAAAGAATGCCTAAGATCATCTCTCCAACCAAACATACTATCATTAGCGTTGAAAGACCAACAGGGCAAGTTCTAGATGGTAGAAGTAAATACAAGAGTTATTTGTACAAATACTAACACACATGGCAAATGAATTAATCTAGATGGATCAATTTGGTTTTCTAATAAGAGCATCTAGAGCAATATGATTCAAACTAGTGGGCAAAGAGTCACTAAAAAAGCCAAACATTTTTCACAAAAATTTTTCTTCACCATGCAACTTGTTTTAGTTCAAAACCCTAATTTGGAGGGGTATTCTTAACTAATATTTCACATACAAAAGACTAATTTTATTAGTACCAAATAATCTAAAATTCTCCTCCTAGCAAAACTAGACTAATTCCCTTTAGAATGTTGTCCAGCCATCTATTATAGGAAAAAGCCACCCGGTTCACTTCAAAAAATGTTCCTTGGGAAAGAACCGTAGCATGAAGAAAATACAAGGAAATACTAATTAAGGAAATAAAAGTAATAAAATAACAAAACTGCTAAAAGGATACTATTATAAAAGTGACTAATTACAAATAACACAAACTACTAAACAAAATAAATAACGAAAGAAAGCTAAACATAGACTAATCACACCAAGCTCAGCAAGAGCACCTGATACACAAAATAGCTCGGTAAGGGCACACAATATCCAAAACAATACAATAAGCTTGGCAAGGGCACACAATATCCATAACAACACAATAAGCTCATCAAGGGCACACAATATCATAGTATGAATACAACATACTCCTACATCCACCCCCAACTAAAAATATTGCAGTGTCGTCACTGCAAAATATCAAATATAAAGCACAAATAGTTTGAGGGTTTCCCTAAGGTCTACGTCAGACTAGCAGACTGTGGGAGGACAGCTGATCACTGCTGGGCTGAACTCGTGGCCTCATCATCGTCAGTCTCATCATCATTATCACCATCTCTAACATGAAGGAGTACTCCTCGCTATCATCATTTCCCCCTGGTGGTATCTTCTTTCCTGGGTTTCCCCATTTGAGGATGGCCTTTATGGCTCTCCATATTTTTATCATGAATTTGCTTTTCTTTTTGTTCTTCTCCTTCTCCTTCACGAAGTCTGACTGGAGATCAGCATGGGCCTTGGCCAAAGTGTCGTAGGCTGCCTCAAGTCTGGTAACTGATGCTGCCATCTTCTCATGAGAATTTTTCTGACTCTTCTGTGAATCTAAGTATCTCTTTATTCCTTCCCTGGAGAAGTACAAGGGCCCAGGTTGGGAGGATGAAGGCCCACTCGGAAGCTGTGATACGAACACCCGAATGGATAAAAGCTCGGAGTTTAGCATCCCAAATGGTCCCTCAGGTGTAGCTGCCTGTGACGAAGACTCTGGACCGGTACCAGAAGTGGTGACCTTTCTATTCTTGCTTTTGACTGCACTGCCCTCTCCTATCACTATCAGTGGGTGAAAAGGTTTATCAGCTCGTAGCCATCGATCGGTGCTATGCACCTCAACCTTTTCTCTCATGCATAGCTGTGTAATCAATGAAGGGAACATCATTCCTGCATCCTTGTCCCGCAAATACTCCCTCAACTCCCACAGGACATAGTACCCAACATTCACAGGAAAGCCATCCAGGATGCATGCAATGATCAATGCCCTGGTGTAGGAGACATCTGAGACGTTTCCACAAGGAGACACCCTATTGCAAAGGATATACAACCACATTTTTGCTTCAGCAGTGAAGTCAATTGACCTCAAAACTTTTCTCCGATTTCCCCTTTGCGCTCTTATGCTTGGAGGGTAGAGTTTGGAGACAAGCCACTCCCCATTGTCATATTAATATTTCTCTTGCACTGGTCCCATAAGATAGTTGTGAATCCCAAGAGTGTCATTTATCTGTTCTATCCCAAACCTTACCAATTTTCCTCTGATGATGAGTTCTGGGTTGGTAAATTCTATGCGCTTAAGGTTGGCATAGAATTTGCATGCCCACTCCTCATTAGCTGTGCATGGAGTGGGAGTGAAGCATGACCATCCGGATGTATGGAGATGGGCAAAGAAGTCTGGGAGCTTCTTGGCCAATTTTTCTTTGTTGATCCCCTTTTAAAGCACTATCCTTTTGTTGATGAGGTTGTTATAATATCTACGCTGGCAGTCAGCCGACATGAAACGTAATTCATCAAACGGTTCCTCAACCTCTTTCTCAATTTCACATTGTTATGGGGCATTTTCGCTCATGTTCGGGTACATTTTAACTCAAAGTACCTTCATAAAATCAAAACAAAGTCAATCGGGCAATAGAATCATGTTAAGCAATTTAAAACACTACAATTAGGCCAAAGAATCAACTTGAGCAGGCTCGGGAAGGACCTGTTGCAAAGCTACTGGAATGGGCATTTCTGCCCAGTTTTTGCATATGCGAAAAAGTAACCGCAGGAGTGTTAAAGCTTCTGCATAAATTTCACCGCATCTGCGGTTCTACTCAGCTGGGCCAAAATTGCACCTGCGGAAAAATCAACGTAGGTGCGAGACCGCATCTGTGGTAGAAGTTCCGCATCGGCGATACTCATGCAAGGGTTCAACTGCCCAGATTTTCTGTACATTTTTCAATTCTTAAGCCCGGTTTTGGCACCTAATTTATACTCAAGACTTCTAAATTTGTGTAGTACATGAAATTCTGATTCTATTGAGACTGATTTCGTGGTACTTAGCAAGGAATTTCCTTTTAAATACTTTGTCGAATACCTTGAGATCAGTTTAAAATGGCCTCTTCTTCTCATAATTTGGGTGCTCAAAGTTTCAAAAAATTTGTTTCATGATACACAGCACAGACAAATGCACTCTCAACCAATTTTCCTCGCCCAATTTTCACACAAATTAGAGGGGAATGGGGAAATAGGGGACACAGCCATGGCAGGCCTAAGCAAAGAAGAAGGAGAGAAGAGAAGACAAAGGGAGAGAGGAGTAGATGAGAACTAAGAAAAAATACCTTTGTCTCGTCTGAGTGCAGTAGAATTCATAACCAATGGAGGTTTTGGAGTATGTTAGAGATGGGGGAGTTTAGGGCTAGGGGGAGCAGTATTCAGAGAATACCTGATGAAATGAAATTTCTAATTTTTTAAAACCTGCTTGATTACCGCATTTGCAGCGCCGCATATGCGTCCAAAACTACGCTTCTACGATATGTGCCGCTTCTGTGATACTAAAGCCACTTCTGCGGTCAAAAAGCCGCATATGCGGTTACACCAGAAGATTGAGGCCCAGATTTTCAGCCACTGTTTTTGTGCACTTCCAACATCCTGAACTCCTTAATTTAACTCGAAAAAATCTGAAACTTGGCAGATTAGTCAAAAACTCTATTCTAAAACAGAAAATTTCAAAAACAACCAAAAATTTTGAAAACGATGGGTTGCCTCCCACCAAGCGCCGCATTTAACGTCGTGGCACGACGCAAAGCAACTTTACAACTTTTCTCGCCACGTAGACGATATGAATTGGGCACTCAACTTGGAATCAAGCTTGTGACCATGAGCGATGGGGGTGGTAAGTCGATGATAAAGTCAAGCCTTAAATTCTTCATTTCTCACTTCTTGGCTCTCATGTGAGGAACATAATTTTACCTTTTTGTTCCCTCAAGATGTAAAATGTATGGCGTTTTTCTTTCCTCCTTGCAATCCCTCATTGACTCGTGTAGTTCAATTCCCATATCACCACACAATTCTAATATTGAAAAATGCTTGGAATGTGACATCAAACCTCCAAGTTGCAATTCTTCCCGGATTTTGACACTCTTTTTTTCCCCCGGATTAGAGTCAATCTCAACCAATTTTTCATTTACATCAGATGACTGTGATTCCGTACTTTTCTTGGCATTATTAACACTCATGGAGTCGGTTGGCGGATGTTCAATTCTTGATTCCTCAAAGTAAAGCTCACTTTCTTCCTCGGAATTGGACTCTTCTTGGCTTCCTTCCACACTCTCAAGTTGGTGGGCATAGTGAGCCTCAACCAATATTTTCATTTGATCTTCCAAAGTGTCGATATGTTCATCATTGTAAGTCAAACCTTGTTTCAGTGTAATTTCTGATGCATCGATACTTAAAGCCATTGATCATTTTACTTGGTTTCTAGGTTCGTTTACATTTTCACATTTAGGTATAAATATTTTCTCAAACGAATTCTAAGTGTTTGGGATTGTGCGATAAGTGATAATTCTCTTACATTCCTAATCACCTACATATCGTTCTCTGTGAGATTCGACCCCGAATCATAGTTGGGTAATTATATTGCATGTGACCGTGTCCATTTACTTTTTAGTAATATATTTGGACATCATCAGAATTGGCGTCGTTGTCGGGGAAGAATTTGGCATAATTAGGTTGTTTGAGAAATAAGCATAAGTGCTTTTGTCCAAACTTGTGAATGTTTATGTAATTATTTTTCTTACCTTGGCCTATTTTTCTTGTTTGTTTCTTTTTTATTTTCTTATTTTTGAAAAATGTCATCATATAATAAAAATTGGTCGGATGGTAGTTGTTCATACTATTCCTTATTGTGGAGGACCACACTCGTGGCAAAATTTTTTAAATTTTCCCGGGGGTGGATTGTGCGCACAATCTCAAACCCATGAGTGAAATATTTATGATAACTGTGGTTTTCAAAATGGTCATTGGGATTATTGTGCTTATTTGTCCTTCCCTTCCCCAAGCCCCCACGCTATAATGATTCTACTGTTTATGATTAAACTTATAAGGCTAGGGAATTAGAAGAAGTTGAGCATGGTCAAAATGGTGAGTTCAAGCTCATGCTAGAGTGCTTACTTGAAGAAGGAAACAAAGAACAAAGTGCCTTGGAGGAGCTTTGGGAAAATAGTCTCCAAAATAACTTGGCACTTGAAAGGTTGCACTCACAAATGGGAGAAATGCTTGAAGCTTTTGAGGTCCAAAAAGCCTCGGAAGTTAATGATAGCCTAGAATTTTCCTTAAATGTGGAAGCCGAAAATCCTTCCTTGGCACTTGATCAAAACCAAGAAGAACTCTCAGATGCTCAAAATGAGAAGATGATGCTCATGTTGGAGACCATTCTTGAAAATGAGGAGAAGCATAACTTTGCACTCGAGGTTCTTCCAAAGACTAACAAGACTTCCTAATTGAATTATACGTAACCCAATTAGGAGATTAAGCACACCCGGAATAGCTACAAGTAGTTCAATCCTATCCCTAGGTAGAATCTATAAAATGAGGGTTAACGCCTCATGTTTTTGTTAATCAATCTTTCCCAACCCCAAATTATCTTTTCCAAAATTAATTTGGAGTTAATGGGCGAGTCCTAGGGTTAGCTAATCCTTTGTAAACATTAAAGAATAAGAATAATCAAAGTAACAATAACTCTCTTCATAAAAGGATAAAATTCATTCAATACATAAGCACAACAAGGTATTTAATCCACACTTTAAACATGAATATTTCAATAAACGAGATTCAAGTGTTGAATAAAATACTACACACTTAGATATACAATACAAAGCAAGGAAACAAAGAAATAAACATAAATGGGTAAGAAATCCTTAACCACAACCTTCAAATCTTCAAGACCAAAGTGTGTGTGCAAACCTTAGCTTCCAAAACTTATAGTCTATGGAACTGAAAAAAAGCTGAAGATCTAGCCAAAGATGTCCAAAGATTCTACTAGGTCGAGTATTTGTGGATTTGGAAATGAGAACATGTGAAATGCTTAAATTACCCAGATCTGATGCCCGACTTCCGCACCTGTGGAAGATTCATCACAGGTGCAGCTCCACAGATGCGGAGATCCCATCGCAGAAGCGAAATACCAATTGAACTCTGTCACCGAAAATGAAGTTCATCAGGCGCAGATGTGCCACCGATTTTAGTAGTAATCTAACCGCAGATGCGGTTTCTTCCAAGATCAAAATCCACCAGCAGAAGCGTGTCTTCTCAAACAGAAGCGGGGTCGCTTCTGCGACCATGCTTTGGTAAATGCGGAATCATAGGGGGAGTTTTGTCACGACCCTAGTTCACCAACTGTGAACATGTCATGGCGGCACCTCGTCCCAATGACCAGGTAAGCCTACTACTGCGGAAACATAATAATTGCGGAAAAATAAATAGAGAAAATCAATTAAATATCTAAAGGAAACCGTACTGAATGCCGCTTGGCATGTACAAATCGATAACACAAATCCGAAACAATTCCCAAAACCTAGAAACTCACAGGCAACACAGGCTACAGAAGTATATAGTATGGCTCCAAAACTCCAGAGTGTCTAACAACCGAAAGAGAGAAAACTAAGTACTAAAGATAGAGTAAGAGGGAGACTCATCGGTCTGCGGACACAGCAGATCTACCTCAAAGTTTCTGTGGTCCTCCTGCCTCACTGATAGTGCGCTTGAGTAGAGGTACCTGGATGATCTGCACATGGAAAAATATGCGCAGGAAGGGCATGAGTACACCACAGTGGTACTCAGTAAGTGCCAAGCCTAACCTCGGTTGGGTAGTGACGAGGATGGACAGCGCCCTACTAAGATAAACATAATAAATAATAAGATAACGAAAACAGTCTAAATAAAGTCTACGGTAAAAATCTAAATCGGATAAATATAAAAAAACAGTAATAGAAAGCAACGGTAAAAATACAAGGAAAATACTGCTCTCAACCAGGAATAATAGCTGGGGATCTCTTGGTATCCTGAGGATCTCTTGGTATCCTCATCATATGCACCAGGTATCTCTTGGTATCCCGAGGATCTCTTGGTATCCTCAATAAGTGAGCCGGGGATCTCTTGGTATCCCAATATATATATAGAAACATCTTCCTGGGATATCTTGGTATCCCGCACCCTCAATCCAGAATAAATCAAGTACAAGGGGATCTCCCTGGAAGCCGTCCCGTAGTCCCAATTTAAACACACCACAACAACAACTCATAATCTCGGAATAAATGCTAAAACCAGTACAAGAAATAGAAATTTCTAACCTAACATACTTCACAGAGTGCAATTAGTACAGTTAAACAATTAAGCAAGTAAGTCAGCTAAACATGCTTCTTTAAGCTAGCACATGTTTAAACGTACAGTCTAAAATGAACAAGTAAACATGAAATCTCAATTTAAATACTTCAAGTAGAAATGGGTTTACAACAATTAGCTCAAGTACGCGCTCGTCACCTCACGTACAAGGAATTCAAATATTAAAGGATCATGTCCTAAGGGGAAAGGTCCCCCACACAAGGTTAGAGAAGCCACTTACCTCGAACCGGCTCACTATCACTAGAAACCGCGCCCTTGCCATGAGTATCCGACTCCAAATGGCCCAAATCTATTCAATTCAATTACACATCGTAAATAATATTGCAAACAACTTATTCCACTATTAAATTTAAAGCTAGGGCACAAAAATAGGTAAAATAAACAAAGTTCCCCTCCAGCCAACATCTCGGAATCAAATAATTTTCATATTTTCAGAACCCTCATACTCTTACGAGTCTAACCATATAAAAATCTCCCAAATCGGAGGTCAAATTCCCCCTCAAAACCCAATAGTTTGTTCTATGAACTTTCACCCAATTTTCATTCAAAAATCCAATATTTAAAGATGAAATCGTGATTAGATTAGTGGATATTAAGCATAAAAGAGTATAAAATCATTACCCAATCGTTGCTCTTGAAAACCCCTCGAAATTGCTCTCAAATCCGAGCTCTCTAGCTTGAGTTTTGTTAAAAATGGCTAAACCCTCATTTTGAAATGTTAAATATTACCCAGGGATTTTGTTCTATGCGATCGCAAGGGAGGGAATGCGATCGTGAAGAGTAATTATTGAGGGCCCAGAAGTTGGTCTATGCGAACGCATATAGATAATTGCGATCGCATAAGAGAAAAATTAAAAGGTCCAGAAATTGTTCAATGCGAACGCGGCCAAGGTACTGCGATCGTATAAGAGGAGGAAGCTGAACTGTGCGATCGCGGACAACTTATGCAATCGCATAGAAGGGTTTGGTCCCCCTCCACAATTGCACTATGCGATCACATGGTTATGAATGCGATCACAATGAAGAAAGGTTCTGCAACAGCTGAAGGGATTTTCTGCAACATTTTCAAACTCCAAAGTGCTCCGTTGAGCATCCAAAACACATCCGAGTCCCCCGAGACCTCAACCAACCCTACGAACATATCCCATAACATCATTCAAACTTGTAAAATCCTTAAACCATCTAAAACAACACCAGAAACCCAAATTAATCAAAGATTCAAGCCTAAGAACTTCAAATTTCTTCCAAATACACTTTTGATAAAAAACCTAACCAAAACACGTCCGAATGGCCTGAAATTTTGAACACACATCCAAAATAACCTAGCGGAGCTACTGCAACTTCCGGAATACCAATCCGACCCCCAGATCAAAAGCTCACTATCGGATTGGAAACTTCAAAAATTCAAACTTCGGCATTTCAAGCCTAAATGAGCTACGAGCTTCCAAAATACATTCCGAACACGCTCCCAACCCCTAAATCACCTAACGGAGCTAACGAAATTGTTGGATTTCCGTTCCGAGGTCATCTTCACCCTATTCTAATTTCGAACCATTTTTCAACACTTAAGCTCTCATTTAGGGACTAATTGTCCCAAAACACTCCGGATTCTAACACCGAACATCCCAGCAAACCAAAATAGCAGAAAAAAACTTAGGGGAAGTAGTTAATGAGGGATCGGGGCGTAAATTCCAAAAATTACTGGCCGGGTCGTTACATCCTCCGACATTTAAACATTCGTTCGTCCTCAAACGAGCATAGAGAACATACCTGAGGTAGTAAAAAGATGAGGGTACTGGCTGCGCATATCCTGCTCGGTCTCCCAAGTCGCCTCCTCGGCCGGCTGACCCCGCCACTGGTCCTTCACTGAAGCAATGTTCTTTGACCTCAACTTTCTGATCTGCCTATCCAAAATGGCCACTGACTCCTCAAAATAGGATATATCCTTATCCAATTGGACTGAACTGAAATCCAACACGTGCGACAGATCACCGTGATATCTCCGGAACATCGAAACATGAAATACCGGATGAACTCCAACTAGGCTGGGAGGTAAGGTAAGCCCATAAGCAACCTCCCCAACTCTCCTCAAGATCTCCAAAGGGCCAATATACCTCGGACTCAACTTTCCTTTCTTTCCAAACATCATGACGCCCTTCATAGGCGAGACCCGAAGCAGAACCCGCTCACCAAACATATATGCAACATCACGAACCTTCTTGTCCGTGTAACTCTTATGTCTGGACTGGGATACACGGAATCTATCCTGAATCACCTTAGCCTTCTGCATTGCATCCTGGACCATCTCTGTGCCCAATAGCCTGGCCTCATGCGGCTCAAACCAACCCACCAAAGATCTACACCTCCTACCGTATAAATCCTCATACAGCGCCATCTAAATGTTGGACTGATAAATGTTATTATAAGCAAACTCCGCCAGTGGCAGGAAATGATCCCATGACCCTCCAAACTCAATCACGCACGCACACACGGAGCATATCCTCCAGAATCTGAATAGTGCGGTCGGATTGTCCGTCCGTCTAGGGGTGAAATGTCGTGCTCAACTCCACCTGAGTACCTATCTCCTGCTGCACGGCTCTCCAAAACCGCGATGTAAACCGAGTTCCTCTGTCTGAGATGATAGAAACTGTAATACCATGCAAACAGATGATCTCCCTAATATAAATCTCCGCCAACCGTTTTGATGAATAAGTGGTACACACAGGAAGGAAATGAGCGGACTTGGTCAGCCAATCTACAATGACCCAAATAGAATCAAACTTCCTCACAGTCCATGGGAGTCCAGATACAAAGTCCATGGTGGTAAGCTCCCACTTCCACTTGGGGATCTCTATCTGCTGAAGCAACCCACCCGGACGATGGTGCTCATACTTCACCTGCTCGCAGTTGAGGCATCTAGACACGTAGTCAACTATATCCTTCTTCATCCACCTCCACCAATAGTGCTGCCTCGAGTCCTGATACATCTTCACAGCACCCGGATGGATGGAATACCGTGAACTATGGGCCTTTACTAAAATCAACTCTCGGAGACCATCAACATTGGGCACATAAATCCAACCCTACATCCACAATACCCCATCATTCCCGATGGTCACATCTCTGGCATCCCCACGCTGGACCCTATCCTGAAGAACAAGCAAATGTGGGTCATCATACTGCCGCTCCCTGATACGATTAAATAGGGAAGACCGAGAAACCACACAGGCTAGAACCCGATTAGGCTCCGAAAGGTCCAATCTCATGAACTGGATGGCTAAGGCCTGAACATCCATCGCCATAGGTCTCTCTAAGGCTGGTAAAAATTCCAAACTCCCCAAACTCTCCGCCCGGCGACTCAAGGCATTGGCTACCATATTGGCCTTGCCCGGGTGATAAAGAACAGTAATATCACAATCCTTTAACAACTCTAACCATCTCCTATGATGCATATTCAGGTCCTTCTACTTAAGAAAGTGCTTCAAACTCTAATGGTTAGTATAAAACTCATAAGGTACCCCGTACAAATAATGATGCCAGATCTTCAAGGCGTTAACAATAGAAGCTAACTCAAGGTCATGGAAAGGGTAGTTCTTTTCATGTACCTTCAACTATCTGGATACGTAGGCAATCACCCTACCATCCTGCATCAACACCGCTCCAAGTCCAACCCGTGAGGCATCACATAAACTGTATAAGACCCCAAACTGGTAGGTAGCATCAAGATTGGGGCTGAAGTCAAGGCTGTCATGAGCTTTTGGAAGCTCGCCTCACACTCCTCTGTCCACTGAAATGGGGCACCCTTTTGGGTCAATCTAGTCATAGGGGCCGCAATCGATGAAAACCCCTCCACAAAACGACGGTATTAACTCGCCAAGCCAAGGAAACTGCGAATCTCTGTAGCTGAAAAGGTCCTGGGCCAACTCTGCACGTACTCCACCTTCCTCGGATCCACCCGAATGCCCTTACTCGATACCATGTGGCCTAGGAATGCCACGGAACTCAACCAGAACTCACATTTTGAGAACATTGCATATAATTTCTTCTCTCTCAGAGTCTGAAGCACTGTCCTCAGGTGCTGCTTATTAACTTCCCCACTTCGGGAATACACCAGAATGTCATCAATAAAAACAATAATGAATGAGCCAAGATATGGCCTGAATACACTATGCATCAAATGCATAAAAGTTGTTGGGGCATTGGTCAGCCCAAATGACATAACAAAGAACTCGTAATGACCATACCGAGTCCGGAAGGCAGTCTTCGGGATATCTGGCCCCCGAATCTTCAGCTGATGATAACCTTAGCGCAAATCAATCTTGGAAAACACCTGTGCGCCCTGAAGCTGGTCAAACAGATCATCAATACAAGGTAAAGGATAATGGTTCTTCACTGTAACTTTGTTCAATTGGCGATAATCAATGCACATACGCATAGAACCATCCTTCTTCTTCAAAAACAAGATAGGAGCACCCCACGGTGAAACACTAGGTCGAATAAAACCCTTACCTAGTAATTCCTGCAATTTATCCTTCAACTCCTTCAACTTAGGAGGAGCCATGCGATACGAAGGAATAGAAATGGGCTGAGTGCCCGGCAACAGATCAATGCCAAAATCGATATCTCTATCGGGCGGCATGCCCGGGAGATCAGCTGCAAACACATCGGGGAAATCCCGTACCACTAGGACTAAATCAACAGAAGGGGTATCAATACTGAAATCTCTCACATAAGCTAAATACGCAGCACACCCCTTCTCAACCATACGCTGAGCTTTAAGGAAAGAGATAACTGTACTGGGAGTGTGATCTAAAGTACCACTCAACTCAATACGTGGAATACCTGGCATAGCCAGCGTCATGGTCTTGGCATGACAATCAAGAATAGCATGATGGGACGACAACTAGTCCATGCCCATAATAATATAAAAGTCAACCATACCGAGTAATAATAGATCCGTCCTGGTCTCAAAACCATGAATAGTAACCAGACATGACCGGTAAACACGGTCCACAATAAGAGAATCTCCCACCGTAGTAGAAACATAAACGGGGGCACTCAAAGAAACCCGAGGCACACCTAAATGGGCAGCAAAATAAGAAGACATATAATAATAAGTAGAGCCTGGATCGAATAGAACCGATGCCTCTCTGTGACAAACCAGTATAATACATGTGATGACGGAATCGAAGGCAACAGCCTCAGTGCGAGCATTAATGGCATAATATCTGGCCCGGCCCCTCTATCGAGGGCAACCTCTATCTCCCCGGCCTACGCCCCTAGCTAGTTGGGCAGGTGGGGTAGCAGCGGGAGTTGGGACCATCGCCTGAGAATTCTGAGGAGCACGCTATGGCTGAGCAGTCTGTGGGGGTGCACTCATCCCAATTCTAGGGCAATCCCTCACCATATGACGGGTATCACCATACTCATAACAAGCTCTGGGGGTACATGGTGGCTGTGACTAACTGGAGCTAGGCATGCTGGACTGACCTCTGGAAGCATCCTGTATAGGAGGCGCGCTAGAAACTGGAGGTGTATAATGAGGTGCAGGTGGAGCTAGAGTACTGTCGGCTGCTGGTAAAGCTGAATGTACAAGGCTACCAGAATAACCCCTAACATAATGACCTGCTTATGGGGTACGAGCACCAAAGTAGCGACCCGACTCTCGAGACCTTTTGGCCTCCCTCTCCCCTTGCTCCCTGGCGAGCATAACCTTAATCCTCCTAGCAATGCTCACTACCTGCTGGTAAGTAATGTCCATCTCCAACTCTCGATCCATGCTAGACCGGATGGGCGGAATAAGACCCTCGATGAACCTGCGGATTCTCTCCCGAACTGTGGCAACCAAGGCCGGTGCATGCCTGGCTAGCCTGGTATAACGGATGGCATACTCTAAAACTGTCATACCACCCAGGAGCAAGTGCTCAAACTCCGTGCGCCATGAATCCCTGAGGCTCTGGGAACAAACTCCCTCATAAACAAGTCCGAGAACTGGGTCGAAGTCAGTGAAGCAGCCTCGACTGGACTGTCTAACTCATAGGTACGCCACCAATCATAGGCGGCTCCCCGAAGCTGAAAGGCGGTGAAAGAAACCCCGCTAGACTCCACTATGCCCATAGTACGAAGAATGCAATGACACTCCTCCAAGAATCCCAAGGTGTTATCTGATGCTAGTTCACTGAACACTGGAGGATCATATTTCTTGAACCTCTCAAGTCTACGTTGCTCGTCCTCTGAAGCAGCTGACCCATCCTCGCGCTGAACTGATGTTGCAGGCGGTATAGGAATAACCTCTGGACCTGCTCCATCTACACTCTCTGCTTAGGAGTGCGGGCTGAGGGAGTCTGGGCCCCTCCCCTGGCCTAGGATGTGGCTGCAGCGAGGGGAAGCAACCCCGTGTGAGCTAAGGTGGTATACATAGACATGAACTGAGCCAGAGTCTCCTGGAGCGCTGGGGTAGTAGTGGCAGTAGTAGGTGTAGCTGGTGCCTGGGATCTGACTGGATCTGCTGGTGGTACCTCGGTGGCAGCTTGTGCGGGCGCTGTGGAAGCACCTCGTGCCTGTCCTCGACCTCTACCCTGGCCCCAGCCTCTGACCGACGGCAGCAGGGGTTGCGAGTGCCTGGTCCTCTCGTGTAGCACGTGTCCTCACAATCTGTGAGAGAATAGAAAACAGAAGTTTAAAATGGTTGTCAAAATATCGCACGACAAGGAATTCAAAAGAAATAAAGATTTTTCTTAAACAGTTACATAGCCTCTAGTAGATAAATACAGACGTCTCTGTACCGATCAGCGAGACTCTAATAAACCGGCTTGTGTTCCATGACTCCTATGAACCTAGAGCTCTGATACCAACTTGTCACGACCCTAGTTCACCGACTGTGAACATGTCATGACGGCACCTGGTCCCCATGACCAGGTAAGCCTACTATTGCAGAAACATAACTAGAGAAAATCAAATTAAATATCTAAAGGAAACCGTACTGAATGCCGCTTGGCATGTACAAATCGAGAACACAAATCCGAAACAATTCCCAAAACCCGGAAACTCACGGGCAACACAGGCTACATAAGTATATAGTATGGCTCCAAAACTCAGAGTGTCTAACAACTGAAAGAGAGAGAACTAAGTACTAAATATAGAGTAAGAGGGAGACTCGTCGGTCTGCGGACGCAGCAGATCTACCTCGAAGTCTCTGTGGTCGTCTTGCCTCACTGATAGTGCGCCTGAGTAGAGGTACCTGGATGATCTGCATATGGAAAAACATGCGCAGGAAGGGCATGAGTACACCACAACAGTACTCAGTAAGTTCCAAGCCTAACCTCGGTTGGGTAGTGACGAGGAAGGTCAGGGCCCTACTAAGATAAACATATTAAATAATAAGATAACGAAAACAGTCTAAATAAAGTCTACAACAAAAATCTAAATCGGATAAATATAAAAAAATAGTAATAGAAAGCAACGGTAAAAATACAAGGAAAATACTGCTTTCAACGAGGAATAATAGCCACGAATCTCTTGGTATTCCGAGGATCTCTTGGTATCCTCATCATATGCACCAGGGATCTCTTGGTATCCCGAGGATCTCTTAGTATCCTCAATAAGTGAGCTGGGTATCTCTTGGTATCCCAATATATATAAAAACATGTACCGGGGATCTTTTGGTATCCCGCACTCTCAATCCAGAATAAGTCAAGTACAAGGGGATCTCCCAGGAAGCCGTCCCATAGTCCCAATTTAAACACACCACAGCAGAAACTCATAATATCGGAATAAATGCTAAAACCAGTACTAGAAATAGTAATTTCTAACCTAACATGCTTCACAGAGTGAAATTAGTACAGTGAAACAATTAAGCAAGTAAGTCAGCTAAACATGCTTCTTTAAGCTAGCACAGGTTTGAACTTACAGTCTAAAATGAACAAGTAAACATGAAGTCTCAATTTAAATAGTTCAAGTAGAAACGGGTTTACAACGATTAGATCAAGTACGCGCTCGTCACCTCACGTACGAGGCATTCAAATATTCAAGGATCATGTCCTAAGGGGAAAGGTCCCCCACACAAGTTTAGACAAGCCACTTACCTCGAACCGGCACAATATCACTAGAAACCACACACTTGCCACGAGTATCCGACTCCAAATGGCCCAAATCTATTCAATTCAGTTACACATTGTAAATAATATTGCAAACAATAGATTCCACTATTAAATTTAAAGCTAGGACGCAAAAATAGGTAAAATGACCAAAATGCCCCTCCAGCCAACGTCTCGGAATCAAATAATTTTTATATTTTCAGAACCCTCGTACTCTCACGAGTCTAAGCATATAAAAATCTCCCAAATCGGAGGTCAAATGCCCCCTCAAAACCCAATATTTTGGTCTATGAACTTTCACCCAATTTTCATTCAAAAATCCGAAATTTAAAGTTGAAATTGTTATTAGATTAGTGGGTATTAAGAATAAAAAAGTAGAAAATCGTTACACAATTGTTTCTCTTGAAATCCCCTCGAAATTGCTCTCAAATCCGAGCTCTCTAGCTTGAGTTTTGTTAAAATTGGCTAAACCCTCGTTTTGAAATGTTAAATACTGCCCAGAGATTTTGTTTTATGCGATCGCAAGAGAGGGAATGCGATCGTGAAGAGTAATTATTGAGGGCCCAGAAGTTGTTCTATGCGAATGCATATAGAGAATTGCGATCTCATAAGAGAAAATTAAAAGGTCCAGAAATTGTTCAATGCGAACGCGGCCAAGGTACTGCGATCGTATAAGAGGAGGAAGCTGAACTATGCGATCGCGGACAACTTATGCGATCGCATAGAAAGGTTTGTTCCCCCTCTAGAATATCACTAGATGATTGCATGGTTATGAATGTGATCGCAATGAAGAAAGGTTCTGCAACAACTGAAGGGTTTTTCTACAATATTTTCAAACTCCAAAGTGCTCTGTTGAGAATCCTAAACACATCCGAGGCCCCTAAACCAACCCAACGGGCATATCCCATAACATCATTCAAACTTGTACAAATCCTTAAAACTCCTAAAACAACACCAGAAACCCAAATTAATCAATCATTCAATCTTAAGAACTTCAAATTTCTTCCAAATACGCTTTCGATCAAAAACCTAACAAAAACACGTCCAAATAGCCTGAACTTTTGCACACACATCCCAAATGGCCTGACGGAGCTACTACAACTTTCGGAATTCCAATCCGACCCCCGGATCAAAAACTCACTATCGGACTGGAAACTTCAAAAATTCAAACTTCGGCATTTCAAGCCTAAATGAGCTACGAGCTTCCAAAATACATTCCGAGCACGCTCCCAACCCCAAAATCACCTAACGAAGATAACGAAACCATCGGATTTCCATTCCGAGGTTGTCTTCACACTGTTCTAATTACTGACCATTTTTCAACACTTAAGCTTTCATTTAGGGACTAAGTGTCCCAAAACACTCCGGATTCTAACACCGAATATCCCGGCAAACCAAAATAGCAGAAAAGAACTTAGGGGAAGCAGTTAATGGGGGATCGGGGTGTAAATTCTAAAAATGACCTACCGGGGCGTTACATATTTTTGCATTATTTTCACTCTTTTTTGTACAATTCCACTCCAATTGAATTCAATTTATGGCATTATTTGCTTGAAAATCTAACAATACAAACCATAAGTAACCCCATATTATAGTAAAAGGACATAAAAGCTAAAGAAAAGAGACTAGAATGAGTGATAAAATTACGACTCATCATCGGGGTGCTTAATGTCAGATTCGGGAGAGTTTTGGAGTAAAATAGGACACATAGTCCCTAAGTTAAAGTTTAAGATATAAAAGTTGACCGTAAGTTGATTTGTGTGAAAACAGCCCTGGAATGGAGATACGTCGGTTCCAATAGTTCCACATGGTGATTTTGGTGTTAGGCGCGTGTCCAGATGTTGATTTGGGGGTCTGTAGGTCATTTTGGCGTTAATTGGCAAAAGTTGAAAATTTGACCGGGAGTGAACTTTTTAATATCATGGTCGCATTCCGATTCCAGAAGTTAGAGTAGGTCTGTAATGTCAAATGTGAGTTTTGTGCAAAATTTGAGATCAATCAGACGTGATTTGATTGGTTTCGACATCAGATGTGAAAGTTAGAAGTTTATTCATTAAGCTTGAATTGGGGTGCGATCCGTGGTTTTAGCATTATTTGATGTGATTTGAAAGCTCGACTAAGTTTGTATAATATTTTAAGACTTATTGGTACGTTTGGTTGACGTCCTGGGTGTCTCGGGTGGGTTTTTGATGGTTAACAGATTGGGATTTGTTCTTGGAAGATGGCTGAAGTTACCGATATCTGGTGCTTCTAGTTTCTTTCCACGCATTCGCGAAGGTATTCCCACATTCGTGTAGAGGAATTGGAGATTTCTGAAAGTTTTGCCTTCACGTTCGCAATGTAGGTCCCGCATTCGCAAATCTTTTTTAGTCTCAGTTCTATGCATTCACAAGCAGTTCTCTCATTCGCGTAGAAGAATTGTCAGGTGGGGAATCATGCTTTAAGACTACGTGATCGCGTAGTTGTGCACACTTTCGTGAAGGGTCATGCAGGGAAAGTTTCGCGTTCGCATTAGTTGTTTCGCGTTGTAGGACTTTTTTAGAGGCTGAGATTTATTGTTCTTTGCAATCATGATGTAGGTTCCACGATCGTGATTCATAACACCTGAGCAGTAGTATTAATTTTCAAAAAAGTGGGTTTGAACCCATTTTTCATACTTTGAGCTAGAGACCTCGGATTTGGGAAATTCTTGAAGAGATTTTTAAAGAGTTGATTAGGGTAACTGATTCTGACATAGTTTTGTTTATATTCCATGTTTATGCCTTTGATTTCATCCTTTATTTAGTGATTTGTAGTGGAAAATTTGGGAAAATGGATGATAGTTCTTAGACTGAATTTCGAGATTTTGATTGAGATTTTGGTATTGGATTTGAAAAATTTTTTTATAGGTGGAATCGTGGCTGAATAGATATTCGGATTTTGTGACTTTTATCCGATTCCAAGACGTGGGATAAGCTGACTTTTTGGGGCAATTTTCTAATTCTCTACTAAACTCATAATTTCATTATTTATATTAGTTTCTTATAGTTATATTTATAATATGTAATTGCATTTGGATAAATTTGAGCTGTTCGGAGTTGGAAAGTCGAGGGAAAGACATTCTCATTCATTGATTGAGCGAAGTTTGAGTTAAGTGACTTGTCTTACATTTTGTAGGGAAAATCCCTTTAGGATTTAGTACTGTTGTGACAATTTTTGATATGTGAGTGCTGTTGATACCTAATTTTTCCCTGTATGTTTTTTTCATACATACGAAATACTTTCAAAATAACATATATATGCATATATAAGCATGCCCAAGTGTTTTAGTGTTTTTCCTAATTTATAAAGGATTTTAATCAATTTATTGCCCATTTTTGGCAATACAAAATCAATAATTATTCCCAATATCATCAATTTTGGTAAATAATTTATTTTATTCCCATTTTTATACCAAAATATAGTTAAGGTAATTTTTATATATTTTACAAATTTATTTGGTATTTTTAAAGCTAAATTGCATATAATTGCAATTCTAGTCTATTTTAAGATTTAATAGTATTTTTTAATTATAAAATTGGTTCTGATATTTTTCAATTAATATATATGTATTATTAACTGATCCAGTACTTTTAATTTGTTTTCAAAATCATTTTTATTATTTTTGTAAAATAAAAAGGGAAAACTGGCTATTTAATATACAACCCTAATTTGTTTCAATTATAGCCAAAATTTACCCTCCAATTGACAAAATCTTAACCCCCAATTGGACCGGTCCAATTTCAATTTTAACCCGACCCCAACCCAACCAATTAATTCGCCTGGCCCTTCTTTCAATCTAGGTCGTTGATCATTTTGATCAACGGCCATGATAACTCCTTACCTTTTTAATTCACCTAACACTACCCTAATCCTCCCATTTCATTCTGTCAGCCGCCTTTGAATACTGTCTCTCTCTCAAACTCTCTCGAAGGTTCCTCCAAACCCTAGCCTCTCTCATCCTCTACGACTACAACCTCACCAGAATCCATTGCTTCTCAAGCCATGGATGGCTTGTACTCACCTCCCTTCATTCTTAAACGTTTGGGGTTCGAAGTTTTGAGGTCTGACCTCAAGGTTGTCTGCTCATATCCTCTCAGATCCATGGTTCCATGGCTTCTCCGACCTTGCTCTGGCACATCCAAAGCATTTCGAGCCTGGTTTTACCTCATCTGACTCAGGATCGGACTTTTCCAAGCCTTTCTCATTCTATGGTTCCTCTGAAACCTTAGCTATTCGAGGTTCTCTCGGATTATTTTTAAGATCTGGCATATGTCTGTGCTGTACTTGAGTTCTTAAACATTTTCCCCAATTTTCTTTAAAAAAATTACTTCTTTCCGATCTAGGGTTTCTGAAAAGCTTGAAATGTTTTTCCGACACTTCCTTTTCTTTTCTTTGTATGTATATGTCTATACTATGTTCGTATGATTTCTTCTACTTTCTTTCTACTATACATGATTCTTCTATGCCTTGTGTTCTACTGTGGTTCTACACCATGCTCATATGATCATTATATTGTGTTTTTCTGTATGTCTTGTTGATGTACTTTTCTGGTATTGTTGAGCTCTTTTACTGCATGTATTTCCTACTGAATTCTTATGTTTTATTTGCTTCTACTGGACTTTGTTTGAGTTCTCTTTACGCATATTCCCTCTACTATTTTCTTAAGTTTATACTACCTCTTTTCTCTTCTGAACTTGTTTAAGTGCCAAGCTTTTCTTAAAGTATTCTCTATGCTTCAAATCAGTTCTTCGTTCTATTTGCCTTGAACCTGCTTTTTTATCTGTTAGTTTTCTCATGAGTCTCTGAAAGATGCCTCTGAGCTAGTTTCAGTCATTTGTCTTCTCGTCTCTGCATCTGATTCGAGTTGAAAACCCTAGGATTTTGGGTTTTTGGCAAGTTTGATCTTCCATTTGGACTAGGATTCTATTTTGGAACTCTAGGCCTTCTCAGACTCGCTCTGAGTCTATGTACTGAACTTGAGTTTCTTTGTTTAGGACTCAGAACTTCTCTATGCTAGACTCTCTACCAATTAGCATGACAGTTCTTTCTTGTTTGACATGTCCGTATGCTTTATATATGAGGAATTTATCCTTCAAAAAGGTTTTGCCAACTTGTGATTGATTCAGAATTCCTTGTAATAAGGTTCGATTGATTGTTACTAATTTCCTTTAATTAAACATTTCTTCACCTTTCTGGTTGGATTCATTCATACCAAAACTCAATTTTGATTTTACTGGCTGTTGAGTGATTGCCTTTCCTTATTTTGCACAAACCGTGTACCACTGGACTTTTGCCTTAAATAAACTTATGTGTATTTACCCTTCTTGTGCTACTTTGGAAAAGATTTTTTTATCAAACTCTTTCCTTATTTATCTTTTACCCATTTGAAATCAGAATCCCTTAATTAAATGGAGACCTTATGTAATTGATTTCAAAAAACTATTTTGTTGCCTATTGTTACTTGCTTTCTGCACTATAAAAGGCACGACCCTTCTGCACTTTCAAGACACATCACTTACTGAACACTTTCAACTTTAATACTCTTACACTAAAAATTCAACACTCTACTCTCTTCTGAGATCTTCTGATTGTTTGCTTGCAATTTGGCTTTACTACTGCTTTTCTCTTCTTGTTTCCCTGAAACAGGTATGTTCTAATTTAGTTATCAGCCTCATCCTTATGTGTTTTCTTCACAGCTTTTACAATCTTGTCTACTTTGTTGTTTATGTTCAGTATTGAATATGCTGTTCTTTGCATCTCTTGTTGTTGTGAATCCCCCATACCCTTATTTTCTTCTATGTGTTTGAGTTAAAAGTTCAGGCATGGTAGTATCCAAATTGATGCTCATGTCTGGACTTGATCCTTTAATGGATCCTAACTCCCAAACAATGTGGCTAACAGGCTGGTTAGGGTGTGCCTGCACTTCTAATTGTTGGGTATGACCACCAGCCTGTTTTGGCTTTTCCTTAAAATCCCCTCTATGCACTTGCACTCTCTCTTAGATTCTAAGTTCTGCCCCCTCCTATGAGTCTTGCTTTTTGATCTTGAGCTCCCTCTCAACTAGGACATTTGAGGGTTGGCTGTTCTACATTGCACTATAATTTGATTCTGTAATATATTTGGGGTAAGCACTGCCCGGAGTCTACTTGAGACTCTTAGGGAACTCTGACACATCCCAAATAAGAGAAAGGCTTTGGAATTTGATCCTTTGGAGTTGGTTTACTTCATGCTTCAGATAGAAGTCTGAATCAGGCTCTCCTTGGTTGGGATTTTTAGCTTTCTGATGTAATTTTATTTTTACTTTCCTTTATTCATTCTGGGCTATAATAATTTGTAATAACTTATGGGATTTATATTGAAAAGGGGAGGGTCACTCATGTATGCATAACGGTAGATATCATGTTCATATGTATTTACTTCTGCAAATCATGTCAAGTTTTGCACTTCTGCATTTTGCATATAGAAAACATGCCGACAGGTTCTGCATTTCATATAAACATCCTCTCTTTACGTTCCGCACTTCTGCATTTCAAAAATCCTGTTTTTAGGTTCGGCACTTCTGCATTTTTTAGAAATCCATGTCTATAAATTTCTGCATCCCTACATCTTGGATATCCTGCCTATAAGTTCTACATCTCCGCATCTCATATAGCGAACATGTCTATAGGATTCTGGATTTTTGCCTATCATATAGAGAGCATGTCTATAGGTTTTCCTGAATTCTGCATATGCATCCATCACTAGGCAATTGATATATAGGTTTAAATAATAATTAGTATTTTAGACACCACGCCCATAGGATTTTTGCACTTCTATAAACGTTTTAAAATCGATAACAATTAGAAAGCATACCTAAAGGAGTAACCGACTAATCTGAATCTCAACCGTCTATCTGGCTCACAATTCTAAAATCAGTAGTGACTTTACTCAAGTCCGCAGAGCTTATGGTTTTTTCTATAATCAACAACTCTTCTTCTTTAAAACCAGTACACTTCTGCATTATTAGACGCCATTCCTGTAGGTTTCACTTAGGCAAGCTACAAGATGAGCTAGCTAATGAATCAGGCTTCGTTAATTCCAACCAGTAGGCAGGTCTGATTTCCGTTTCTTATCTGAAATATGTAATAAATCAGTCTGCCTCCTCCGTTTAAGTTTAATACAGACCATAACCAGTACATGATAGACATGCTAAACAATCTGTCTTTAAGTGAGGATGCCTTTTTGAGTTTAATACATAACCTCCTCCGTTTAAGTTTAATACAGCCTTTTCCCATATCTGCTTTACGTGTTTTGCTTGAAGCCATAGAATCTTATCCTTTTGAAGCCATAAAAAGCCCAAATCTCCCTTCCCTTTAGGACTAGTAGTCCCAAATGCCTCCGGGACTTATAGGATTGGGGTACTAGCATGCAATAAGCAACGAAATCATTCCGCGTTTACTACCTTAACAGGGTGGGAAAGGGTAGATATGGATATGTTAACTTGTGCACTAATACCACGTGTAACCCCTCTTTTGAGGAGAGTTTACCCGGTATTGCATTGATGTGATCCATATTGTTTATAAACCTAGGACCCCCTTCCTTTTTACTTGTTTATTTTCAGAACTTTCTTTTAAACTATTTCAACTTCAGCCTTCTTTGCTTTCTTTCAATCTCAACTATCTGCAACCATTGTGTAAAAAATCTTTTTGAAACCCTTATGTGTCTATTTGCTGTTTGCATTTAAAGTCACAACTATAGCATGGTCGGGAACCACACTAGTGGATCTCGAGGGGTGCCTAACACCTTCCCCTCGAGATAATTTCTAGCCCATACCCAAATCTCTGGTTTCTAAATCAAAACCCTCTTAGTGTCCTAATGCACTTTAATCATTAGGTGGAAATTCTTCAATTCAAAACCCAATTCCCAAAAGGGAACGAGTTGTCCTCCCAAATGTCATAAGCCCGATTTCGCGAGAAAAAGGGGGTATGACAGCATAACGACTCTGCTGGGGACTCTTTAAGACTTTTACCATCTCATGCCATTTGTGATTTATGCTCTTTTAAATTTCTTTAATGTCTTTAAGTATTTATTTTTCTCTCCTACCTAGAAAACTTACTTAGCTCTTTGTTTCTTTTCTTTAATGCTTTCTTTTACCGCTTTCCTTTAATATTGTTGTAATGATGAGCAATTTTTGTATTTATTACTTTATGAACGTGCAAATACATGGCAATTTCTTTAATTATTGTAACCGCATATTCAACATCATATTCCACTCGTGCCAAACAAAATACCATAGCAACGCTTATAATGAGTGGTTGCGCCCTTCCGATATTATTACCCACTAAATTTGGCAAAGGCGTATTTGCGGTAAAACCAGTCGATCAACGGTGTAGTCGACGGTTCCATGCATTTCCCTCTTGGGTTGTCCACTCAAGTGTACCAGTCTAATACCCCATTGAAACCCTACTCTATTTAATTGTGCATGCATCACTGTCAAAACCTAGCCGAGTCAGTTATGTTGTCCACATAATGACTCTTTAAAATAGCATTGTCCAAAGTCCACTGGGTTTCCTTGGAACCCAAATGGACACTATCACGTCTGTGCATTTATTTGGAGAACTAAATGCTGCTTATGCCAATTGTTGATGTTAAATAGTCGAGTCCAGTGGGGGTATGGTCTTAACCCTTTTGTTTTGCAGGAAATGGAGAACAAGGTCCCCGACTTCGGTATGGTCAGCATACCCCCACTCTTGCTGACCTGGTTGAGGAATCTCCCATCAAGTGACCAGATCAATGAATGGAAAGATAGGGTCGCCAAGGCTAGCGAGAAGCTGGAATATCTGGAGTACACCGACTACCAGATCAAGACTACCAATAGCTGTAATTGGAAGGAAAAGTGAGAAAGAGAGTCACCGACTACCAGAATGCTAAGGGAAACGAAGGAGAAAACCCGACAAATGCATTTTTACTGGAGAATCTACGCGAACTGGAGGATTTGATCAACGAGAACATCCAACCTGGGGAAGGTCCTTCTGGGACCAAATAAATAGGAGTCTTTTCTTTATTTTAAGAATGTAATAAGGCCAATGGTCATTAGTGACATTTTATTTCTTGCTGTTTAGTGTCGTTTTGGGATTTGTCTTATTTTCATCAATAAAATGAGGCATTTAGCATTATAAGTTCTCCAAATCAATTTGTTGCTAGGCCTACCCCGGGTACAACGAGGCTACCTAATTAAGATGCGATTTATATTCTCTCACTATTTGTTTAAATATCGCAACATCTTTTTCTTATAACCCTCACTAACTTGTTACTTTGTTTTTACTTTTGTTTATTCCCTTCCCCAAAGGTTAGTTCGTGCACTCTAGCATCATCATCTTACTCCACAAGATCCAAGGGCCCTCTACCAACTCCAGCTCCGAGTCCTATCAGAAACAGGAACAGAGGAAAAATAGAAGATTTAAGCAACACCAGAAAGTAGAATTCAGTTGAACGGGTAGAGGTTACTTAGGGTTTTCAGGTTTCCAAGGAAAGTGCCTCCCAGCTCGAGCAGAAGTTGTTGAAATTTCAAGAAGAACTGGACAAGTTCGGAACTTGGAAAGCTTGTCATTTTTCCTCACCATCCCAGATGTCAGTTTTCCAAATGCTCAAAAACCCACACCTCCACAAAAAATTCAAAAACCACAAAACCACTTCGTTCCTCACCACCACTACAGCACTTGCTACACATCCAACAATACCCCACTGCTCATTCCGAATCCTGTAAACTCCACAAATTACAATTTTCATACTCACCACAACACCCCCATCTATGTGGAAATTATGTCGCATCCTACTCAACCCATTTCAAACACACCTGAGTCTGATAATAAAGACTCACTTATCAGGAATCTGGCAGAGGAACTCAAAAATCTGACTAGTAGAATCAAGGGAAGTAAGGGGATTGAAGGTCTAAATTACGAAGACCTTTGCATTCAACCCAATGTCGAACTGCCTAAGGGGGACAAACCTCCTAAGTTTGAGATGTTTAACGGTACAGAGGATCCGAGATTTCATCTGAGATTATACTGTGACAAGTTGGTCGGAGTAGGGAAGGACGAAAAGATTCACACGAAACTCTTCATGAGGAGTCTGAAGGGAGATGCTCTGTCTTGGTACATCAGCCAAGACCCGAAGAAGTGATTGAATTGTGTATGTATGGTGTCCGATTTCATGGACAAGATCAGGTTCAACACAAAAAATGCGCCAGATATGTTCTACATCCAGAACCTAAAAAAGAAACCTATAGAGGCATTCCGCGAGTATGCTATTTGTTGGAGATCAGAAGCTGCTAAGGTTAGACCGGCTTTAGAAGAAGAACAAATGAACAGGTTTTTCATCAAAGTTCAAGACCTACAGTACTACGAAAGATTAATGATGTTTGAAAGCCAGAAATTTTCCGACATCATCAAGCTAGGGGAGAGGATCGAGGAAGGTATCAAAAGTGGTATGGTCACAAACTTAAAAGCTTTGCAGGCTACTAACAAGGCTCTACAGTCTGGTGGCGCTTCTAAGAAAAGGGACGTGAGCGCCGTGATGGTTGCACAGAGAACAAAGTCCCCAATCAAATACCAAACCTACCCAATACCTCCACTCATATATCAACCTTCCCCAAATTACCAAGTACCCCCGCCCTCTTACCAAGCTCTACCACCTACTTACCAATCACCTCCACCACCCACATATCAATCAGCCTACTTCACCCAGATTCTCCCAACCCGCACACGTTTACCAAGCCTGCAACACCTAACAAGCCCACAATCGATCACCTCCCCTTCGCAAAAACTTTCCTATACCCTGATAAAAATTTCGACCGCAGACCTCCCAAACAGTAAACCGCCATTGCCGAACCAATCGACCAGCTGGACGAAAGGCTCAAAGTTGCTGGTTATGTCACCCCTGTCCCTTCTATAACTCCTAAAAACCCTTCCCAATGGGTCAATCCAAATAAATCCTGTGCATACCATTCAGGCATGAAAGGGCATACCATTGATGAATGATGTTCTTTGAATGATAAGTTCCAGGCTTTGATTGACAACAAGATCATTGTGGCAAAGGAACCTAATCCGAATATCTGCAACAACCCTCTGCCTGACTAGAAGGGCGGAGGCGTTCACATGATTGAGATAGAAGATGATTGGGACCCCAAAGGATCGATCGGGTTGATCGCAGAAGGTGACGAGCCAAAGAAACCAATTGTCACCCTTAATCCGATTATAGTCCAGATTTAGCCTTCTAGGGACACCGAGGTGAATATGTCCATACCACTTGAGGTCGAAGCGCCTTCTTCTGCAAAGATGCCAGCACCGATTGAGGTCAAGTTTGGGTCCCCAAAAGCACCTGTGCCATTTGAGGTTGCTGTGTTACCTTCCAAACCTAGAGTACCCATTCTTGTAGCAATGTATTCCATAGCACCATTCCATACGAAGGCTATCCCTTGGGATTGCATAGCCGAGGCAAGGAGGTAAGGTAAATCCAAATCCAGATAAGCAGTTACGGCATAGGGTATGACAAGAACCAGCAGAGTCTATACTCTGGAACATTTGGCTGAGTCTAGCAAGCAGGCCTCTGGTCAGCCGACCATCACTGAAATTGGGCATGATGATCTTTGGAGGAAGATACAAGCAAAGGAGTACTCATTCATTGATCAGTTGAACAAAACTCCGGCACAGGTCTCTATCCTAGCTTTGCTGCAAAACTCTAACACACATAAGAATGCCTTATTGAAGGTGCTGAGTGAGGCATATGTACCAAGAAACATCACCGGATAAGAGATGGAAAACATTGTGGGGCGGGTATTGGAGAGCCACAAGATCACTTTCCATGAAGATGAGTTGCCCCCAGAAGGTTTGAGTCACAACAAGGCGTTACACATCACTGTGCAGTGCGAGGATTATTTTATCATCAGAATCCTGATTGACGGAGGATCCAGCCGCAACATTTGCCCACTGGTAACGCTTAGAACAATGGGAAAGAGCCTGCATGAGATCAAGGATGGGGCCATCAATGTCAAAACTTTCGATGGTTCCCAAAGGTATACTATTGGGGAAATTAGCATGTGTCTACAAATGGGGCCTACTTGGTTTGACGTTGATTTTTAAGTAATAGACGTGTCAGCATCTTACAACTTACTTTTGCGACGGCCTTGGATTCATGCCACTGGGGCTGTTGCATCAACCCTATATCAGGTAGTGAAGTTTCAGCGGAATCACCAAGAACTAATTATTCATGGCGACGGTAGCAATCCCATATACAGTCGCCAAACCATCCCGACCATCAGGGGAAGAAGGAAGACAGGTGAGGAGACCTATCACCACATCGAGCGAGACAACACCATTGATAAGTACAAGTGGTGGGGCAATAAAATCGAAAGCATATTGAATTGGTGCGGATATGAACCAGGCAAGGGACTTGGCAAAAACCTCCAAGGGATCGCTAATCCCATCAAGCTGAAGAAACATGGCACTACCTTCGGTCTGGGATACGAGTATACCTGGAAAGAGTTTAATGAATGGAAGCCACCATGGCACGATCCTTACTACCCACTAGCGTAGCCAATACCACAGTTGGAACAGACTTTCCAGCCAACCAATGCTGTATACGGGTCGAAAGAAGAGCAAGCACTAGCAGCGATGAGGAATTTGTTTTTGGAAGAGGATGACATAGATTGTTGCGTCATTTTGGAGGAGGAGGGGGAGGAAGGCCCTTCTATACATGCCGTGAGCTGAGGAGCGCGCCTCAACAATTGGACCATCAGAACCACCAGAGTCCGAAAAGCTTCGGGGTAGCAAGGCTGAACAAAGCATCATTCATTGTCTTTTATTCTACTAGTAGACTTTCTTTTCGCATTTTTTATTTCGAAATAAAATCTCAAATGTTCAAAATAGTTATGAAATTTATCAAAGCACTTCAGTTTCTTATAAATCTTACTCTTATTACTTTCTATCATTTATTTTATTTACACAGCATTACTATTACTTATCTTGATGAACCGATGATTCTAACATGCAACGAGGTATTACAACAAACGGATATAGATTCAGAGGAAGATGATATACCGGAAGAGATTGTTAAAGATGTTGAAAATTTTGAGAATAGACCTAAGTCCAACCTAGACGAGACTGAGGTGGTTAACTTGGGAGGTGCCGAAAATGTCAAAGAAACTTGTATCAGTGTTCATCTGTCGCCCTCAGAAAAGGAAGAGTACATGAAATTTCTAAAGGAATGTGAGGACATATTCGCCTGGTCATATGCCGACATGACCGGTTTGAGTACATCTATTATGGCACACAAACTGCTAACTGATCTGACCTCTCCACAAGTAAAGTAAAAGCTCAGAAAGTTCAAGCCCGATTTGAGTTTGAAAATCAAAGAAGAAGTCACTAAGCTAGTCAAGGCTAAGGTCCTTAGGGTAGTAGAGTATCCAACATGGTTAGCCAATATTGTGCCAGTGACGAAGAAGGATGGGAAGGTTAGAGTCTGTGTCGACTACCAGGACCTCAACCGGGCCAGTCCCAAAGATGACTTCCATTTGCCAAACATACACATTCTAACTGACAATTGCGCCAAGCACGAACTATAGTCGTTTGTTGATTATTTTGCCGGGTATCATCATATCTGGATGGATGAGGAAGATGCTAAGAAAATGGATTTCATTACGCCGTGTGGAATGTATTGTTACAAAATGATGCCATTTGGATTAAAGAATGGTGGGGCCACCTACATGAGGTCCATGACTACCATTTTCCATGATATGATACATAAGGAGATCGAGGTGTATGTAGATGATATCATCATCGAATCCAAGAAAGTCACTGATCACATGGAAGATTTGAGGATGTTCTTGAACAGACTGAGAAGGTACAACCTGAAACTGAATCCTGCGAAATGTGCATTTGGGGTTCCTGCCGGAAAACTACTAGGGTTCATCGTAAGTCGTCGGGGAATAGAACTGGATACATCAAAGGTTAAAGACATTCAAGAATTGCCACCACCAAAGACCAAGAAGGACATAATGAGTTTCCTTTGGAGACTCAACTACATCAGCCGGTTCATAGCTCAATCTACTGTCATCTGTGAGCTAATCTTCAAGATGTTGAAGAAGGACGCTGCTAGCAAATGGATTGATTATTGTCATAAAGCCTTCGAGAAAATCAAGGAGTACCTGTCAACACCGCTGATTTTGGTCCCGCCCGAGCCAAGCAGACCTCTATTGCTCTACCTTGCAGTGTTGGATGGAGCATTTGGTTGTGTTCTGGGACAACATGATGAAACAAAAAGGAAGGAGCAGGATATCTATTATCTTAGCAAGAAGTTCACCCCGTATGAAGCTCGTTATTCACTGTTGGAACGCACCTGTTATGCTTTGACTTGGGTAGCTCAAAAGTTGAGGTACTACTTTTGTGCATATACTAAATATCTCATATCAAGGATGGATCCTTTGAAGTACATCTTCTACAAGCCCATTCCCACTGGCAAGCTAGCCAAGTGGCAAATCCTGTTGAGTGAATTCGCATTGTCTACGTGACTCAGAAAGCAATCAAAGGACAGGCACTAGCAGATCACCTTGCTGAAAATCCCGTTGACGGAGAACACGAACCCCTGAAAATGTATTTTCCTGATGAAGAGGTATCATTCATAGGAGAAGATATTGTAGAATCCTATGACTGATGGAGAATGTTTTTCGATGGAGCAGCAAATTTCAAAGGAGTAAGAATAGGAGCAGTCCTAGTATCAAAACTGGTCAGCATTATTCGGTGTCTGCCAAACTCAGGTTCCCATGCACCAACAATATGGCCGAGTATGAAGCCTACGTCTTAGGGCTCAAGATGGCCATTGACATGAATATTCAATAATTGCTAGTGATCGGTGATTCAGACCTGCTTATACATCAGGTCCTAGAAGAACGAGCGACCAAGAACTCCAAAATATTCCATTATCTGCATCATGTACAGGAGTTGAGAATGAGATTCACAAAGACAAAGTTCCAGCATATTCCCAGAGTCCATAATGAATTTGCCAATGCACTGGCTACCCTATCATCCATGATACAACATCCAGACAAGAATTTCATTGATCCCATTCCGGTAAAGGTCCATGATCAGCCAGCCTATTATGTTCATGTTGAAGAAGAAGCAGATGAAAAGCCTTGGTTTCATGATATCAAGGAATACTTGGCAAAAGGAGAATACCCATAGCTCACATATTCCACTCAGAAGCACACACTTCGAAGGTTATCTAACAATTTCTTTCACTGCGGAGGAATCCTGTATAGGAGGACTCCTAATTTAGGACTACTAAGGTGTGTTGATGCAAAAGAAGCATCCAGGCTACTAGAGGAATTCCATGATGCGACTTGTGGTCCACATATGAATGGTTTTGTCTTAGAAAAAAAAATACATCGAGCTGGTTATTTTTGGATGACTATGGAAACGGACTACATCCAGTATATCCGAAAGTGACATCACTGTCAGATACATGCAGACATGATAAAGGTGCCTCCAAACGAGTTTACTGCAACAAGCTTGCCATAGTCGTTCGCCTCTTGGGGAATGGATGTTATCGGACCAATCTAACCTACCGCATTAAACAAGCATAGGTTCATTCTAGTGGCAATTGATTATTTCACCAAATGGGTTGAAGCAACATCATACAAAGAGGTGACTCAGAAAGTTGTGGCAGACTTTGTCCGTGACCGTATTGTTTGTCGGTACGGAATTCCAGAGTCAATCATTACTGATAATGGTTCCAATCTCAAAAACGACTTGATGAAATCCACGTGTGAAACCTTCAAGATCAAACATAAGAATTCTACAGCCTACAGACCTTAGATGAACGGAGCTGTAGAGGCCACCAAAAAGAACATCAAGAAAATACTAAGGAAAATTATAGAAATACATAAGCAATGGCATGAGAGGTTATCATTTGCTTTACTGGGATACCACACCATAGTCTACACATAAACATGAGCAACCCCCTACATGAAGGTTTATGGTACATAAGCTGTCATTTCAACCAAAGTAGAAATTCCTTCCTTAAGGATCATACAAGAAGCAGAACTCAACGATGCAGAATAGGTGCAGAGTCATACCGAACATCTAGCTCTTATAGACATAAACAGAATAAATGCAGTTTGCCACGGTCAGCTTTATCATAATAGAATTTCTAGAGCCTTCAACAAAAGAGTCAAGCCAAGACAGTTCACACCGGGGCAGCTGGTGTTGAAGAAGATTTTCCCGCATCAGGATGAGGCCAAACGGAAGCTCTCCCAACTGGCAGAGTCTATACATGGTTCACCGGTTTCTAACAGGAGGAGCCCTCAGACTTGCAGAAATAGACGTTGAAGTTTGGCCGAAGCCGATCAATTCAGATGCAGTGAAGCGATACTATGTGTAACTTTTTATCTTTCTTCATGTGATGTAATTTGAACTAGGCCTGACCTGATTCCCGTTTAAGATGGGATACGTAGGCAGCTCTATGGGTTCGGTCACAATTCAATAAAATTTTCATTTTCCCCGCTATTGGAAATTGGCCCTCAAAATTCTGAAGTTGATTTTTGCCATTTATTGCAAGCAGCCGTCAGAAGTACCAGCCCAGTAAACTGGGGCGGAATTTTGAGGAGTACCCTCAAAATTCCAGGGCAAGAAGGGTTTTAATGTCTTGAACCGCGTCGCAGTCGTCGGTTCATCTAAAGAAAACTATTCTTGAATCTATATTTATTTGTACTTTTACAAAATCATGCATGTCTATCAAAATTGTTTTGTTTAGCAATGCTACCCCAAGGATATGGACAGTATCATCAAACCAAATCCGAGCCAAGCAAAGTCGGCGTGGATACAAACTAACCTTCCTCCCTTTACAAAACTCACGATTTTTTTTGGATGCAGGCACCCGAGTCACAAAGTCATCAGATATATTTATACACTCACACTTCTCGGGAATACAACTCTCATAACCATCACCTATCTATAATTGCTATCTGTACACGATATCCGCATCACCCACAATATCAGCTATCAGCTAAGAGATTTTATTACTATTCATCTTTTATTTCTCTGTATTGTATAAGGCTACTATTTTGCCTTCCGGGACTAAGCTCTGTCTCCGTTCAGCATTTCCTGCATTGCATAAGGCTACTATTCTGCCTTCCGAGACTAAGCTTTCTCTCCATTCTGCATTTCTCTACATTGCATAAGGCTACTATTTTGCCTTCCAAGACTAAGCTCTGTCTCCATTCTGCATTGCTCCGTGTTGCATAAGGCTACTGTTCTGCCTTCTGAGACTAAGATCGTTCTCCATTCTGCATTTTTCCGCATTGCATAATGCTGCTATTCTGCCTTCCGAGGTTAAGCTCTACCTCTATTTGCATTTCCTACATTGCATAAGGCTATCATTCTACCTTCAAGAGTTAAGCTTTACCTCCATGTGCATTTCTTTGCATTGCATATGGCTACCTTTCTGCCTTCCGAGGTTAAGCTCTACCCCCATCTGCATTTCTCTACATTGCATAAGGCTACATTTCTGCCTTCCGAGGTTAAGCTCTACCTCCATCCTGCATGGCTGAAATATCGCCATATTACTTACATTCCTGCATGGTTGAAATATCGGCACCTTATTTACATTCCTGCATGGCTGAAAGATCGCCAGCTTTTATTTTACGTCTTGCATCAGCTGAGAGATCGCCACCTTTTGCATCTCATGGGCTGAAAGATTGCCAAATTGTCCATAGGCGTCATTATTCAGAGGCAGCATTTTCATAGCCCGAGAACGCCATGCCATGGCGTGAGGACCCTTTTTTATCTTTTACATATCATTATTCAAAGGCATCATAGTTTGGAGGCATCATTCTCATAGGCTGAGAAAATCATTTCATAGCCTGTGACTCCTTCTTTATTATAAGCTTCATGGCCCAGGACATCATCCTAACCATCCAAAGACAACATTCAAGGTCCAATGGGAACTTGCATTGTTTAAATTTATGCACAATATATGTTCGTATTGCTCATTTATAGGTAAACCAGCGAACAATGGTCATCTCAGCAGGACTGATCCCACTCCATTTCACGTAGCCCTATTAGACCTTAACTATCTTTTCCAACCAGAATATCGCGTCCGTTCTTGTAAAATCTCCATCGAAATATTCCGCCGATGGAACCTGAACTACATATGACCTGATTCCTGCAAGACCAGGGATATATAGGAAGCACAAAATCCAAAGCACAGCCAAAGCCTTCAAGCTGTTTCGTTCGGTCAAATTGGCCATCATATCTTTACCCGACAACTCTTTCATCCTTCCTGGGTAAAAAGGGGGCAGTTGTTGATACCCAATTTTTCCCTATGTATTTTTCATACATACAAAATACTTTCTAAATAACATATATATGCATATATAAGCATGCCCAAGTATTGAAGTATTTTTCCTAATTTTTAAAGGATTTTAATCAATTTATTGCCCATTTTTGGCAGTAAAAAATCAATAATTATTCTCAAAATACTCAATTTTGGTGAATAATTTATTTTATTCCCATATTTAGACTAAAATATTGTTAAGGTAATTTTTATATATTTTACAAATTTATTTGGTATTTTAAAGCTAAATTGCATATAATTGCAATTCTAGCCTATTTAAAGATTTAATAGTATTTTATGTTTATAAAATTGGTTCTGGTATTTTTAAATTAATATTTATGTATTATTAATAGATCTAGTACTTTTACTTTGTTTGCAAAATCATTTTTATTATTTTTGTAAAATAAAAAGGGAAAAATTGGCAATTTAATATATAGCCCCAATTTGTTTCAATTATAGCAAAAATTGATCCTCCAATTGACCCAATCTTAACCCCCAATTGGACCGGTCTAATTGGAATTTTAACCAGACCCCAGACCCAACCAATTAACCTGCCTGGCCCTTGTTTCAATCCAGGCCGTTGATCATTTTGATCAACGGCCACGATCACTCCTTACCTTTTTAATTCACCTAACCCTACCATAATTCCCCCATTTCCTTATGTCATCCGCTTTCGAATACTCTCCCTCTCTCAAACTCTCTCGAAGGTTCCTCCAAATCCTAGCCTCTCTCATCCTCTCCGACCACAACCTCACCGGAATCCATGGCTTCTCAGGCCATGGATGGCTTGTACTAACCTTCCTTCTTTCTTAAACCTTTGGGGTTCGAATTTTTGAGGTCTGACCTCAAGGGTGTCCGCTCAGATCCTCTCAGATCCATGGTTTTTCCGCTCAGATCCTCTCAGATCCATGGTTCCATGGCTTCTCCGACCTTGCTCCGGCACATCTAAAGCATTTCGAGCCTGGTTCTAACTCATCCGACTCAGGATCGGACTTTTCCAAGCCTCGCATTTTAGGGTTCCTCTTAAACTCTAGCTACTCGAGGTTCTCTCTGATTATTTTTAAGATCTGGCATATGCCTATGCTCTACTTGAGTTCATAAACATTTTCCCCGATTTCCTTTCAATAAATTACTTCTTTCCGATCTAGGGTTTCTGAAAAGCATAAAATGTTTTTTTGACTCTTACTTTTTTTTTCTTTGTATGTATTTGTCAGTGCTATGTTCATATGTTTTCTTTTCTACCACGCATGTGTTTTTCTTCAACTTTCTTTCTACTATACATGATTCTTCTATGCTTTGTGTTCTATTGTGCTTCTACACCATGCTCACATGTTCATCCTGCTGTGTTTTTCTGTATGTCTTGTTGATATACTTTTCTGTTATGTTGAGCTCTTTTATTGTATGTATTTCCTACCGAGTTCTTAAGTTTTATTTGCTTCTATTGGACTTTGTTTGAGTTCTCTTTACGCATGTTCCCTCTACTTTTTTTTAAGTTTATACGACCTCTTTTCTCTTCTGAACTTGTTTAAGTTCCAAGCTTTTCTTAAAGTGTTCTCTATGCCTCAAATCAATTCTTCATTCTATTTGCCTTGAACCTGCTATTTTATCAGTCTGTTTTCTCATGAGTCTCTGAAAGAGACCTATGAGCCTGTTTCAGTCATTTGTCTTCTCGTCTCTGCATCTGATTCGAGTTGAAAACCCTAGGATTTGGGGGTTTTTGTTAAGTTTGATCTTGCGTTTGGACTAGGATTCTATTATGGAACTCTAGGCCTTCTCAGACTCGTTCTGAGTCTATGTACTGAACTTGAGTTTCTTTTTTTATGACTCTAAACTTCTCTATGCTATACTCTCTACCAATTAGCATGACAGTTCTTTCTTGTTTGACATGTTTGTATGCTTTATATATGAGTAATTTTACCTTCAAAAAGGTTTTGCTAACTTGTGATTGATTCAAAATTCCTTTAATAAGGTTCGATTGATTGTTACAAATTTTTTTTAATTAAACCTTTCTTCGTCTTTTCTAGTTGGATTCATTCATACCAAAACTCAATTTTGATTTTACTGGCTGTTGAGTGATTGGCTATCCTTATTTTGCACAAATCATGTACCACTGGACTTTTGCCTTAAATAAATTTATGTGTATTTACCCTTCTTGTGCTACTTTGGAAAAGATTTTTTATCAAACTCTTTCCTTAATTATCTTTTACCCGTTTGAAATCAGAATCCCTTAATTAAATGGATACCTTATGTAATTGATTTCGAAAATCTATTTTGTTGCCTATTTTTACTTGCTTTCTGCACTATAAAAGGCACGACTCTTCTGCACTTTCAAGACACATCACTTACTGAACACTTTCAATTTTAATACTCTTACACTCAAAATTCAACACTCTACTCTCTTCTGAGATCTTCTGGTTGTTTGCTTGCAATTTGGCTTTACTACTACTTTTCTCTTCTTGTTTCTCTGAAACTAGTATGTTCTAGTTTAGTTATCAGCCTCATCCTTATGTGTTTTATTTACAGCTTCTACAATCTTGTCTACTTCGTTGTTTATGTTCAGTATTGAATATGATGTTCTCTTTGCATCTATTGTTGTTGTGAATCCCCCATGCCCTTATTCCCTTCTATGTGTTTGAGTTAAAAGTTCGGGCATGGTAGTATCTAAATTGATGCTCATGTATGGACATGATACTTTAATGTATCCTAACTCCCAAACAATGTGGCTAACAAGCTGGTTGGGGTGTGCCTGCACTTCTAGTTGCTAGTTATGACCACCAGCCTTTTTGGCTTTTCCCTAAAATCCTCTCTATGCACTTGCACTCTCCCTTAGATTCTAAGCTCTGCCCCTCTCCCATGAGCCTTGCTTTTGGACCTTGAGCTCCCTCTGAACTTGGACATTTGAGGGCTGGCCCTTTCACACTGCACTATAATTCAATTTTGTAATATATTTGGGGTAAGCACTGCTCGGAGTCCACTTGAGACCCTTAGGGAACTCTAACATATCCCAACTAAGAGAAAAGATTTGAAATTTGATCCTTTGGAGTTGGTTTACTTCATGCTTCAGACAGAAGTCTGAATCAGTCTCTCCTTGGTTCAGATTTTAAGCTTTCTGATGTAATTCTATTTTACTTTCCTTTATTCATTCTGGGCTGTAATAATTTCTAATAACTTATGGGGTTTATAGTGAAAAGGGGAGGGTCACTCATGTATGCATAAGGGTAGATATCATGTTCATATGTATTTACTTCTGCAAATCATCTTAAGTTCTGCACTTCTACATTTTGCATATAGAAAACATGCCTACAGGTTCTGCAATTCATATAGACATCATGTCTTTAGGTTCTGCACTTCTGCATTTCAGAAATCTTGTCTTTAGGTTCGACACTTCTGCATCTTTTTAGAAATCCATGTCTATAAATTTCTCCACTCCTGCATCTTAGAAATCCTGCCTATAAGTTCTGCATCTCTACATCTCATATAGCGAACATGTCTATAGGATTCTACATTTTTACCTATCATATATAGAGCATGTCTATAGGTTTTCCTGAATTATGTATATGCATCCATCACTAGGCAAACGATATATAGGTTTAAATAATAATTAGTATTTTAGACACCATGCCTATAGGATTTATGCACTTCTATAAACGTTTTAAAATCAATAACACTTAGAAAGCATGCCTATAGGAGTAACCGACTAATCTGAATCTGAATCGTCTATCTCGCTTATAAGTCTAAAATCAGTAGTGACATTATTCAAGTCCGGAGAGCTTATGTTTTTTTCTATAATCAACAAGTCTTCTTCTTTAAAACCAGTATACTTCTGCATTATTAGACACCATGCCTATAGGTTTCACTTAGGCAAGCTACAAGGTGAACTAGCTAATGAATCAGGCTTCGTTAATTCCAACCAGCAGGCAGGTCTGATTCCGACTTCTTATCTGAAATATGTAATAAATCAGTCTGCCTCCTCCGTTTAAGTTTAATACAGACCATAACCAGTATATACAAGACATGCTAAACAATCTGTCTTTAAGTGAGGAGGCCTTTTTTAGCCTTTTAATTGTTATGTGTTTTCCCATATCTACTTTACGTGTTTTTCTTGAAGCCTTAGAATTTTATCCTTTTGAACCATAAAAAGCCCAAATCTCCCTTCCCTTGAGGACTAGTAGTCCCAAATGCCTCCGGGACTGATAGGATTGGGGCGGGTACTAACATGCAATAAGTAACGAAATTATTCCGCGTTTAATACCTTAACGGGGTGGGAAAGGGTAGATATGGATATGATGACCAGTGCTTTAATACCACGTGTAACCCCTCTTCTGAGGAGAGTTTACCGGGTATTTCATTGATGTGATCCATATTGTTCATAAACCTAGGACCCCCTTCCCTTTTACTTGTTTATTTTCAGAACTTTCTTTTAAACTATTTCAACTTCAGCCTTCTTTGCTTTCTTTCAATCTCAACTATTTGCAACCATTGTGTAAACAATCTATTTGAAACCCTTATGTGTCTATTTGTTGTTTGCATTTAATGTCACAATTATAGCATGGCCGGGAACCATACTAGTGGATCTTGAGGGGTGCCTAACACCTTCCCCTCGAGATAATTTCTAGCCCTTACTCAAATCTTTGTTTTCTAAATCAAAACCCTCTTAGTGTCCTAATGCGCTTTAATCATTAGGTGGCGACTCTTCAATTCAAAACCCAATTCCTAAAAAGGGAACGAGTTGTCCTCCCAAATGTCATAAACCTGATTTCGCGAGAAAAAGAGGGGCGCGACAAGTGCCGTGTACGCGAGGTAACGAGTGCGTATACGGCTTAAATATTGAAATTCCTTCTTTTGATAAGTAATTTCCTTTTTATTCCTTAAGTGAGTCATTTAACACATGTAGTCATCATGTTTAGCCTAATTTCATATGTCTACCTGCCTTATCTCTTACTTGCAACTTGTGCTATATGCTTAGTTGAATTACTTGCTTTCTTGATTACATGTTCATTATTCAACTGTGTGATTCTTTTCTTGAAATTGTTATCCTTGAATTATTATTGCTTCAGTTGTTATGTTTTGGTTTATGTGATTATTGTTGAGACGATTAATTGGTTGTGGCACGAGCTTTCTGCCATGCTGATTGTTATTGTGTCATAAGGTTTCTGCAGTATGGATTGATATTGTGGCACGAGGTTTCTACCATTCGGGTTGTTATTGTAGCACAAGGTTTATGTCGTGCAGAGTATTATCATGGACGAGTTTTTTGTCGTACGATTTTTATTTTGTTTGTCGTTGTTGATGTTTTCTTAACTTGTAAGATTCTTGTGTTCTTACGTATTGTATTTGTCTTCTTGATCTCTGTGCTGTTGCTTTCCGAACATTCTTATTGTTTCAATTTACCTACCATTTTATTGCATCATTTTACATTCTGCCTTATTCTCTTATACTCCAGTAGGGCCCTCACTAGGCCTCGTCACTACTCTATCAAGTTTATGTTTGGTACTTACTGGGTACCATTATGGTGTGCTCATACTACACTTCTGCAAAACTTTTTGTGCAGATCAAGGTACCTCTTACCAGACTAAATATCCGTGAGCTAGTCGCTACGTGGAGAGTTCAAGGTATATCTGCCAGCGTCAGGGAAATTCTTACGTATTGTATTTGTCTTCTTGATCTCCGTGCTGTTACTTTTCGAACATTCTTATTGTTTCATTTCCCTACCATTTTATTACATCATTTTACATTCTGCATTATTTTCTTATACTACAGTAGGGCCCTGACCAGGCCTCGTCACTACTCTATCGAGGTTATGCTTCGTACTTACTGGGTTCCATTTTGGTGTGCTCATACTACGCTTCTGCAAAACTTTTTGTGCAGATCCAGGTACCTCTTACCAGACCAAATATCCGCGAGGTAGTCTCTAAGTTGCGAGTTCAAGGTATATCTACTAGCATCCGCAAACCTCGAAGTCCCCCTCTATCTCTATTATGTTTTTTTCCTTTTTCCATTAGACTCTGATGTATAGCTATATTAAGTATTTTCATGTAGAGCTTGTGACTTATAGCTACTGGATTTTGGAAGTTGCTTATACGCTGAGTTACACATTTTAGTAGTACATGCCGAATGGCAGTTTTCATTGCATTTTAGCTCATTTCTCACCATTTTTTAGCAGCTTTGAAGCTTTTTGAGAGGGATTGAAGAGGGATTCGAGGGGAAACACTTGGAGGTAAGGTTTTTGAACTCAGTACTCGATTCTATGGTGATTTCTAACTAATTAGACATGAAATTAATGGGATTTAAGAGCTGAAATTGGAGAATTCGGGCTTGTAATTGGAGAGATTTGATTGGGGATTTGAGGGGCCATTTGATGTCCTATTTTGATGCTCTTGGTATGTATAGACTCGGGGAGAATAAGGATTTTTGTGCTGTGACTTTAATCAAATTTTGAGACGTAGGCCCGAGGGTTAGGTTTGGCCAATTTCGGGATTTTTGAGTTAATTTAATTATTTTCGCTTGGTCTTTGTTCCTTTAGCGTGTATTAATGATGTGAAACTGATTTTTGTTAGATTTGGAGCATTTGGAGGTCGATTCGAGAGGCGAAGGAATTGCGGGTTAGAGTTTGAACCGGTTTGAGGTAAGTAATGATTGTAAATGTTTTCTTGAGGGTATGAAACCCCGAATTTTACACTGATATGCTACTTTAAGGTGACGCACACGCTGAATGACGAGCGTGGGGTCGTGCACCATTGGGGATTGTGACTTGGTCCGTCTCGTACAACTATTAAGTCACGTATTTAATTGAAAACTATTTGATACTACTGCATTTTGGAAAGTATTACTATGTTTTGGGCTGAATGCCATATTTGGGTCTCATGCCAACTGTTTGGACCCTTAGGTGCTTTTCACTACTTTTTCTAACTGTTTTGACTTAATATTTGTACTTAGTCATGCTATGTTTTACTGAATTCATAACTGAACCGTATTTACTCTTTTTTGATACTCCAAATGATATTTTGGGCTGAGCATCTTATTTTACTGTTGCTCGAGTGGCTTGAGAGGTTTTTGACTGAGTGAGGCTGAGGTCCTGTGTTGTGAGGATATCATGGGATGGGGCTATGTGCCACAGTAGGTTGTACTGATTTGTGCCATATGAGAGGTCGATGGCCTGTTTTATTATGCCACGAGATGGCTTGTGATAGCTCTTGGGTTGTAGGAGCCCCTCCGGAGTCTAAACACCCCCAGTGTGTACGGGTACACAGTGTGAGTGATGTGATGTAGTGTGAGGGGATATTTTTGATTCATATTGTTGCCCGAGGGGATGATTATGAGGGCTAGTTCTGTTGATATTTTTTGCCCGAGGGGCAGTTTATGGTACATGTTTTGCTCGAGGGTCTGTTAACGTTTCTACCATTTTTACTCACTATTTTCATCACTCATTTGAAACCGTTGAAAGATGTTTTAAATGGAAAGTTTTTACTAAAACTGAGTTTGTTTTACAAGACAAATGATTTTTGTACTGTTTTAGGCAATGTACTGTATTTGTTGTAGTGTTATGATGTAAAATTATGTGTTTTATTACTGCTCAACTTTCATTTACTTTTGTTACTTACTGAGTTGGCATACTCACATTACTGCATCAACCTTATGTGCATATTCAGGAGTTGCGGGTCACGATAGTGAGCATTGATTGTTCATTCAGTAGGATTTCGGAGTCAAAAAGGTAGATTCATGGCGTTCGCAGCCCTGTTCTTCTCCCTCATATCTTCCTTAAATTAATTTAGCATTGCCTTCTAGACTTTGTTAGACTTTATTGTATTAAGACAGAGTTGTAGTTGCTCGTGACTTGTGACACTCCGATGTCGGGCTTGTGGATTTATTCGACACTGGTTATTTAGACTTATATTATGAGACTTCTTGTTAATTAATGTCTTATAATGACATTTATATAATAATGGTTTGATTTGGGAATTGTGTCGCTTGGCCTAGTTTCACGATGGGCGCCATCACAACCGTGTCGGTTTTAGGGTCATGAAAAGTTAGTATTAGAGCCTAGGTTACATAGGTCTCACGAGTCAAGAGTTGGTTTAGTAGAGTCTGGAAGATCGGAATAAATACTTCTGTACTTATCCTCGGGAGGCTGCAGAGCCTTTAAGAAAAACTTCACATTCTCTAATTCCTGTCTTATGAATCTGTTAATTATGCCATCAGACTAGATAGATGACAACTAGTACCGCCAGTTTGGGCCACTAGAGGCTGCAGACGCGTTCGAGGCCATGGTAGGGGTAGGGGTGTAGCCTGCACAGCAGCTAGGGCAGCACCTGCAAATCCATTAGTCGCCCTAGTTCAGGATCAGGTCCTAGTTGCGGACGCTCCAATAGTACCAGCTCTGGCACCGGCTATGCCTATTGTGATTCCAGGCCTTCAGGAGGCCCTGGCCTAGATTCTATCAATGCGCACTTGCCTGGCTCAGGCGGTCTCAATTACTACTGCCACAACTACTTCTCATGCCGGGGGAGGCATTCAGACTCTTGCCGCTCGCACACCTGAGCTAGTCATGTAGGGACTTCAAACACCAAGGGCACCTCCAGCCCAGTCGGTTGCAGCTTCTTGGGACTATGTAGCTCATGTTATGCTAGAGGACGAGAAACGCTAATTGGAGAGGTTTGGTAAACTTCAGCCTCCGTCTTTCAGTGGTGCAGAGGGCGAGGATGACCAGGGTTTCTTGGATAAGTGTCAGAGGATGCTTCGGACCGTAGGTATTTTGGAGACCTGAGGGGTCTCATTCACTAATTTTCAGTTCTCCAGGGCTGCACTTAGTTGTTAGTAGGCCTACGAGAGGCGTAGGCCGGTTGGTGCAGTGCCCCTTTCTTGGCAGCAATTCTCCATTCTCTTTCTAGAGAAATTTGTACCTTAGTGTCGCTAAGAGGAGTTGTACAGGTAGTTCAAGCAGCTTCGTCAAGATGATAGGTCTATTACACAATATGAGATGTGGTTCTCTGAGTTGGCTCGTCAAACGGTTTTGTTGGTTCCCACAAACCGGGAGAGGACCAAGAGGTTTATAGATGGCCTCGGTTATCAGCTTTGGTTACTCATGACTAGAGAGAGAGTATCTGCGCTACCTTTTGATGAGGTTGTTGACATCGCTCGACATATTGAGATGGTTCGTGGTCAGGAGAGGGTTAAGAGGGAGGCTAAGAAGCCTCCGGGTCAGGGTGGATTTAGTGGTACTCATCACGAAAGTCAGTTCCAGCACGGCAGAGGCCATCCATTCAAGCATGATCAGTCAGCTCGCCTAGTTTATCCTGGGGTATCATCGGGCCATGGTTCTCATAGTTCCCATCAAGGTCATTCATCACTCAATGCCCTTCTAGCCCAGAGTTCATCCCGTGCTCCATCAGTTCAGGGCTCTTCTATGCCATGTTCTTTTGCTAGTGATCCCGGTGCTAGGGGTTCCCTTCAGTCTCCATCTCCAGCACCAGGGGGTTGTTATGAGTGTGGAGAGTTGGGACATATGTGGAGAGAGTGTCCTCGTCATTTTAGGGGTTCATCTCAGTAGAGAAGTCAACCATCAACTTCAGCACCGGTTACTCCACCATCCACCCACCCAGTTAGGGGTACAGGACAGTCAGCTAGGGGTCGCCCCAAAGGGGTAGATCAATCAGGTGGTGGTCAGGCCTGTTTCTATGCACTCCCAGCTAGACTCGATGCTATTGCTTCAGATGCTATGATTATAGGTATTTTCTCATTTTTCCACAGAGATGCCTCAATGTTATTTGATCCTGGTTACACTTTTTCATATGTGTCATCATATTTGGCTCGTTATTTGGATATTCCCTGTGAGTCTCTTATTTCATATGTTCGTGTATCTACTCTGGTATATGATACTATTATTGTAGACCACGTATATCAGTCGTGTGTGGTGACTATTGGGGGTTTGGAGACCCGAGTGGACCTTCTGTTGCTTTGTATAGTTGACTTTTATGTGACATTAGGCATGGATTAGCAATCTCCGTGTCGTGCTATTTTGGACTGTCATACTAAGACAATGACGTTAGATATGCCGGGTGTGCCATAGATTGAGTGGCGAGGTTCGACTGATTTTGTTCCCAATAGGGTGATTTCGTTTCTGAAGGCCTAGTAGATGGTTGGGAAAGGTTGTCTTTCATACTTAGCTTTTGTGAGGGATGTCAGTGTAAAGACTTCTACCATTGATTCGGTCCCGGTAGTGAGGGACTTTTCGGATGTGTTTCCTGCAGACCTGTCGGGCATGCCACCAGACAAAGATATTGACTTTGCTATTGATTTGGTGCTGGGCACTCAGCCCATTTCTATTCCACTGTATCGTATGGAACCAGCGGAGTTGAAGGAGTTTAAGGAGCAGCTTCAGGAACTCCTTGATAAGGGGTTTATTTGGCCTAGTGTACCGCCTTGGGGTGTACCTTTTCTATTTGTGAAAAAGAGTGATGGCGCGCTGAGGATGTGCATTGATTACAGGTAGTTGAACAAAGTTACAATTAATAACAAGTATCATTTGCCTCATATCAATGATTTATTTGACCAGCTTCAGTGAGCAAGAGAGTTCTCTAAGATTGATCTCTGTTCAGGGTATCACCAGTTGAAGATCAGGGACTTGGATATTCTCAAGACATCTTTCAGGACCCGATATAGTCATTATGAGTTCCTTGTGATGTCATTTGGGCTGACCAATGCCCCTGAAGTGTTCATGCATTTGATGAACAACGTGTTTCAGCCTTATCTCGACTCGTTTGTCATTGTATTCATTAATGATATTCTAGGTTGATCCTAAGAAGATAGAGGCGGTTCAGAGTTGGCCCACACCGTCCTCAGCCATACAGATTCATAGCTTACTTGGTTTGGCGGGTTATTACCGCCGGTTCATTGAGGGATTTTCGTCTATTGCATCACCCTTGACCAAATTGACTCAAAATGGTGCTCCATTCAGGTGGTCATATGAGTGTGAGGCAAGCTTTCAGAAGCTTAAGACTGCTTTGAGCACATCTCCAGTGTTAGTTTTGCCATCAGCTTTAGGTTCATATATAGTGTATTGTGATGCTTCGAGGGTTGGTATCAGGTGTGTGTTGATGTAGGATGGTAAAGTGATTGCTTATGCTTCTCGTCAGTTGAAGCCACATGAGAAGAACTACCATGTTCATGATCTAGATTTGGCTGCCATTGTTCATTCATTGAAGATTTGGAGTCATTATTTGTTTCGTGTGTCTTGTGAGGTTTACTAATCATCGTAGCCTCCAACACTATTTTAAATAGAAAGATCTCAATTTGAGGCAGCGGAGATGGTTAGAGCTGCTAAAGGAATATGATATCACTATCTTGTACCATTCGGGAAAGGCCAATGTAGTGGCTGATGCCTTGAGTAGGAAGATGGTAAGTATGGGCAATTTGGGATATATTCCTATTGGGGAGAGACCTTTTGCAGTTGATGTTCAGGCCTTGGCCAATTAGTTCGTGAGGTAGGATATTTCGGAGCCCAGTCGGGTCCTATCTTATGTAGTTTCTCGATCTTCCTTATTTGATCGCATCATAGAATACCAGTATGATGATCCTCATTTGCTTGTCCTTAAGGATAGAGTTCACCACGATGATGACATAGATATGACTATTGGTGATGATGGGTGTTGAGGATGCATGGCCGGATATGTATGCCCAATGTAGATGGGCTTCGAGACTTGATTCTGGAGGAGGCTCATAGCGTGCGGTATTCCATCCATCCAGGTGCCGCGAAGATGTATAAGGATTTGCGAAAACATTATCGTTGGAGGACAATGAAGAAGGATTTTGTGGGATTTATGGCTCGGTGCCTCAATTGTCAGTAGGTGGAATATGAGCATCAGAGACCGGGTGTCTTGCTTCAACAGATAGATATTCCAGAGTGGAAGTGGGAACATATCACCATCAATTTTATAGTTGGACTCCCATTGAATATGAATAAGTTCAATGCTATTTGGCTGATTGGCTGACCAAGTCTACGCACTTTATCCCTGTGTGTACTACCTATTCTTCAGTGCAGTTGGTAGAGATTTATATTCGAGAGATTGTTTGCTTGCATGGTGCCCCAGTTTCTATCATTTCAAATAGTGGTACACAGTTTGCTTTGTAGTTTTGGAGGGCCGTGCAGAGAGAGTTAGGTACTCAGGTTGAGTTGAGCACTGCTTTTCACCCTCAGATGGACGGGCGGTCCGAGCGCACTATTCAGATATTGGAAGACATATTGTGCGATTGTGTCATTGATTTTGGTGGTTCATGGGATCAGTTTATGCTGCTCGCGGAGCTTGCATATAACAAAAATTATAAGTAGAGTATTCAAATGGCTCCTTATGGGGCTTAATATGGGAGACGGTATAGATCTCCGGTCCATTGGGTTGAGCCAGGCGAGGCTAGGCTTTTGGGTACATACTTGGTGCCGGATGCTCTATACAAGGTGAAAGTGATTCAGGAGTGGCTTCGTACAGCTCAGTCAAGACAAAAGAGTTATGCCGACAAAAAGGTTCATGATGTGTCCAACATGGTTAGGGAGAAGGTTCTATTGAAGGTTTTACTCATGAAGGGAGTTATGAGGTTTGGGAAGAAGTGTAATTGAGTCCTTGGTTCATTGGGCCTTTTGAGGTACTTTGGAGAATTGGGGAGGTGGCTAATGAGCCGGCCTTGCCACCTAGCTTGTCGAGCGTGCATCCGGTATTTCATGTTTCTATGCTCCGGAAGTATATTGGAGATCCGTCTTTTGTTTTGGATTTCATCACGGTTAAGTTAGATGGTGATTTGACTTATGATGTGGAGCCATTGGCTATTTCGGAGCAGCATGTTCGAAAGTTAAGGTCAAAGGATATATCTTTATGCAGTGGAGAAGTAGGCCATTGGAGGAGGCTACTTGGGAGAGCGAGCGAGAGATATGGACCAGATATCCTCACCTTTTGAGGTTCCAGGTATGTTTCTTTGCTCGTTCGAGGATGAACGCTTGTTTAAGAAGGGGGGGGTATAACGATTTGGCTGGTCGTTTCATGAGTTACCGCTCTATTTTCCCCATTTCTTCTTCTTTATGTGTTTTTCAATTGTATTATGTGGTGTTGGGTTTGTTGGTTCGGGTTCGAACTTGTTTTGGAAAGGAATGAGACACTTATTCTCATTTGAGTAAGCTTAAGTTGGAAAAGTCAACCGGATGTTGAGTTTTGTGTAGAAGGTGTCGGATGTGAATTCTGATGGTTCAGATAGCTTTGTTAGGTTATTTGTGACTTAGGAGCGTGATCGGAATGTATTTTTGAAGTCAGTGGTAGATTTAGGCTTGAATTGGCAAAATTAAAAATTTTGCATTTACAGGTCGGTAGCGGAAATCTTGAATTAGAGGCCAAAATGGAATTTCGAAAATTGGAATAGGTTTGTTGTGTCATTTAGGACTTGTGTGCAAAATTTCAAGTCATTCAGAGGTGATTTGATAGGTTTCAACGTCGTTTGTGATTTGAAAGATTATAAGTTCTTAGGCTTGAGTCCGAGGTCGATTTGGTGTTTTGGTGTTGTTTTGAGTGATTCGAATGCTTGACAGAGTTTGAACGATGTTATGGCATATGTTGGCATGTTTGGTTGAGGTCCCGAATTCCTCGGGTGTATTTCGGATGCCCAACGAGACATATTTGGACTTGAGGAGTTAGCACTTTTTCTGGTATTCTGTTGCAGGCGTTTTGTTCTTCGCGATCACGTAGAAGCGTTCATGATCGCGTAGGCTTAGTGGGGAAGAGTTGAAATTTTTTCTACATAATTGCAGAGGTCAGGACGCGATCGTGATTGGCCGTGATGTTGTGTTTCGCGAACGCATAACCAGGGTTGCGTTCACGTAGAAGTGAGTGAGCTGGTGAGAAGTGGAAGGGATTGTTCTATGAGATCGCGTGGGAGAGGACGCGATCGCGTGAATTGGAAAAGCAGTGATTCGCAATCGTGTAAGGTTGATATGAGGGCAGTCAAGTTTGTGTTTCGTGATAGCGAGGCAGTTTTCGCGATCGCGATGAAGGGAGCAGCTGAGCAGAATGTATAAAAAGCAATCTTCACGATTTTTAGCTCATTTCTCACCATTTTTGAACGGATTTGAAGCTTTTTGAGCGGGATTGAAGAGGGATTCGAGGGGAAACACTTGGAGATAAGGTTTTTGAACTCAATACTCGATTCCATGGTGATTTCTATCTAATTAGACATGAAATTAGTGGGATTTAAGGGTTAAAATTCAAGAATTAGGGCTTGTAATTGGAGAGATTTGATTGGGAATTTGGGTTTCGATTTTCAAGTTCTTGGTATGTATATACTCGTGGGAGGATAAGATTCTTGTGGTGTGATTTTTATCGAATTTTGAGATGTGGGCTCGGGGGTCGTGTTTGTCCAATTTTGGGCTTTTTGAGTTAATTTGATTATTTTCGCTTGGGCTTTGATCCTTTAGCGTGTATTAATGATTTGAAACTGATTTTGGTTAGATTCGGAGCATTTGGAGGCCGATTCGAGAGGCAAAGGCATTGCAGGTAAGAGTTTGGACCGGTTTGAGGTAAGTAATGATTGTAAATGTTGTCCCGAGGGAATGAAACCCCGAATTTCACATTAATGTGCTACTTTGAGATGACGCACATGCAAGATGACGAAAGTGGGGTCGTGCACCGTTGGGGATTGTGACTTGGTCCGTCCCGTACGACTATTAATTAAGTCGTGTATTTGATTGAAAACTATTTGATACTATTGTGTTTTGGAAAGTATTACTATATTTTGGGTTGAATGCCATACTTGGGCCTCATGCCAACAGGCTGGACCATTAGGGGCTTTTTACTACTGTTCCTTACTGTTTTGACTTAATATCTGTATTCAGTCATGCTATGTTTTACTGAATTCATAAGTCAAATGTATTTACTTAGTTTTGATACTTTAAGTGATATTTTGGGCTGAGCATCCTATTTTACTGTTGCCCGAGTGGCTTGAGCGGTTTTTGCCTGAGTGAGGCCGATGCCCTGTGTTGTGAGAATATCATGGGATCGGGTTGCACGCCGCAGCAGGTTGTACTGATTTGTGATATATGAGAGGTTGAGGGCCTGATTTACTATGCCACTAGATGACTAATGATAGCTCTTGGGCTGTAGGAGCTCCTCCGGAGTCTGAACACCCCCAGTGAGCGCGGATACCCAGTGTGAGTGATGTGATGTAGCCTGAGGGGCTGTTGATTCATATTGTTGCCCGGGGAGCTGATTAGAGTGATTGTGAGATAGCCCGAGGACTGATTCTGTTGATATTTTTGCCCGATGTGTGGTTTATGGTACATGTTTTGCCCGAGGGACTGTTTACGTTTCTATCATTTTTACTCACTGTTTGTATCACTCGTTTGAAACTATTGAAAGATGTTTTAAAAGGAAAAGTTTTCCTGAAACTGAGTTTGTTTTACGAGACAAATGATTTCTGTATAGTTTTGGGCAATGTACTATATTTGTTGTAGTGTTATGACGTGAAATACTGTGTTTTATTCTTATTTCTCAGCTTTCATTTACTTTTATTACTTACTGAGTTAGAGTACTCATATTACTCGTTGCACCTTGTATGCAGATCCAGGAGTTGCGGGTCGCGATAGTGAGCATTGATTGTCCCTTCAGCAGGATTTCGGAGTCGACAAGGCAGCTGCATGGCGTTCGCAACCCTTTTCTTCTCCCTCATATCTTTCTTAGATTTATTTAGTATTGCCTTCCAGACTTTGTTAGACTTTATTTTATTGAGACAGAGTTGTAGTTGCTCGTGACTTGTGACACTCCGATGTCGGGCTTGTGTATTTATTCCGCACCGGTTATTTAGACTTATATTATGAGACTTTTTGTTAATTAATGGCTTAAAAATGATTTTTATAGAATAATGGCTTGATTTGGGAATTGTGTCGGCTGGCCTAGTTTTACGATAGGCGCCATCACGACCGAGTCGGTTTTAGGGTCGTGACAGTATGAGATACTGGCTCATCCACCTACTTGTGGATGTCATAAATCTAAAAAGCATGCTGAGAACTATTAACTTCAGAAATTGTATCAATTTTTCAGTGGCTTGAATGAATCATATGAGAATGCTAAGACTAGATTCTGATGACTTGACCACTGCCTAACCTAAATCAAGCCTATGTTATGCTTATCAATGTAATAAGTCAAAAGGTTGGTGGAAAAGGTGTATATGTCTCTACCGAAAATAATAAAGTTGCAGTTATCATGTATAACAAAGTGCATAGCAGTGGTTACAATGGAGGGTTCAATTATAATGGAGGGCTCACCAACATTGGTTACACTGAGGGTTATAAGCCTACGAACTCTTTTGGAAAGCCTATAGCTCAGTGTGAATGCTACAAGTATAAGCGTTATACTAAAAAAACTGATATAATCTACATGGTAATCCTGCTGATTTTAGGAATAAAAGGAAAAGGGGAGCTACTTATTCTCATGCAAACAATGTCACTAGTTCTAGAAATCAGATTTCAGAGACAAAAACATGTTCACGTTCCATGGTTCCATCTTCATATTTCATGGCTGCATCTACACCTATATCTCCAGCTCACTTTTTCACTAGGAACAATATCAACAGATTTTTTTGATGTTGAAAGGAGGTTGAACCTGCAGCTAATGCAGCAACTACAAAGACAACAGGTATTATACATGCATTTATGTCTAGTCTGGTGGAAAATAACTAGATTATAAACACAGGGCATTAAATCACATGGTTCATAATTTGAATCTGTTAGGTAAACATGGTAGTTTCAGGGAAAGGATAGGAGCAAAGTACACTTACCAATTGGAAAACAAGTGTATAATACTCACACTGGTATTTGTTCCCTTTTCAAGGATAAGAAATTTCAGCTCCATATTCCAGAGTTCAAATATAATTTACTCTCAGTTTTTAAGATTGATTTAAGGTGTTGGATGGCATTTTGTCCTTATATTTGTATCCTTCATGATGTATCGAGTGAGAAGGTATTGGGATTGGTAAAGATGAGCTTGGTTTCTATATTCTAAAGCAGATGATAGAGGAGTATTTGGGCAACAAGCACTTCATAAGAAGATGTCTCATTCAGTTCCAAGTGTAAATACTTGATGAAGATGTCAATAAATATAGTAGTCTGGTTGGTAATAAGAGTTGTACTATTTCTTGTTTGTGATATAGAAGATTAGGGTGTGCTCCCATAAAAGTCTTGAAGAAGTTAGATGGCTGCATAGTCGATAGTTGACAGAACACCATTGTCATGTGTGTACTATTGCTAAGCAACCAAGACTACCTTTTCCTTTTAGTACTTCTTGCTCTGCTTTTATTTTTTAAATCGTATATGCTGATGTGTGGGGATCCTATAAGGTACTAATAGGGGTGGGAAACAGGAGGTTGGGTTGGATATTAGCGGGTCAAAACGGATAAATTATCCGATCCGACCCGTATTTGTAACGGATAAAAACAGGTTTATCCAACGGATAATATGGATATCAATATTATCCACGACTTCTTAAATATGATCACTTGTGAGAGAATTCCTAGTCTTCCGAACTTGAGGAACTCCAATATGAGGCTTTACAAATGTAAGAGTTAAACACATTAGTTATCCATTTGGTTAACCATTTTCTAAGTGGGTAATATGGTTCTTTATCCATATTCGACCCGTTTTAAAATGGTTCATTATTCAACCTATTTTTTGCTGGATAATATAGGTGGATAACTGCTTTCTTTTAACCATTTTGCCACCTCTAGTACCAACTCATGAAGGTAAAAGATACTTCCAAACTTGGGTAGATGATTACTCAAAATATACTTGGTTTTTTCTACTAAACACCAAGTTAACACTATTGTAGTGCTAAAAGACTTTCAGGTAATGGAGTCATTTGAAATGGTGTAAAATGTCTTAGAACAGCTAACATGACTGAATTCTGTAATGACCAGGTAGATACCTTGCTAAAAGAAAATGGTATCTTACATAAAAGCTCTTGTGTATTTCGTATATTAGTTTATAGAGTCCTCACCTGAGATTTCCACTGACGGTCCCTCACTTCCTTTTGAGACCTATGAGATAGTCAGTCCATTTTCTGATGGTGATGTGCGCTCAACACCCATATCACTTGTTGTATCTCATTCTGATCAATCTGCTCCAACTATGGAGCGTAGAAGATCTTCCAGAACCACTAAACCACGTGTTTGGTTAGCAGATTATATTGTGTAGTCCAAGAAGTCTACTTGCACTTATCACCTTTCCAATTATATATGTGTCCTATAATAATCTTTCTTCTTTTAATTATATGTGAAAGTTGTGGTTGCTCTAGCTACTGATTTTAGTTGGTACATCTTTCAGAGTGATGTCCACGATGTCTTTCTTCAAGGAGCTCTGCAGGAGGAGGTTTATATAGGTGTTCATAATGGATTTTCAAGCTAGGGGATGTCAAGAAGTGTGCAAAATGCATAAATCTCTACATGGCATGAAACAAGTACCTACACAGTAGAATTTGAAGTTAACTTAGGTACTTGTGGACATGGTATTGTTCAGAATGACTATAACTTAGGTACTTGTGGACATGGTATTGAGTTCTCCATATCTCAAAAGGGTATGGCAAATAAAGTATGCACTAGAACTTGTGTATGAGTTGGGCCTAGCAGGTGGAAGCCATTAGTTGCACCTCTAGAGTTCAATAAAAACTCACCTCAGTTGAGTTTGATCAGGTGATAAACTCTGCAAATAATACCGAAGATGATCATCTTGAAGACAAAGGGAGTTACTAGATTATTGTACCTGACTATGACAAGGCCGGATATTGTTGGGAATAAACCCCGTAAAAATAGTATTCACGGTATTAGTGATAAACGCAGAACACTAAGTTATGGTTAAATCAGCAAGAATAAAATGTAGCAAAAATGACACCAAAATTTTGCGTGGAAACCTTTCTGAATAAGGGAAAAACCACGGCCAAGAAGAGCAACTGATATCACTATAGCGAGGAATTTTACATTGTGTAGTAACGAGTAAAAATACTCCTAAGACCACTACACCCTCAAAAAAAGTAAACACTCTTTTGCTTTTTCCACTTCACTACAATATCTCTCGCACTCTATTTTTCTTCACAAACTATTTTCTTATAGTTTATGGAATACTTTGCTCTCTCTTTGTTGGTGTGTGGAAATGCGAGTTAAAACTCTCCTTTTATAGCCAAAACTTCACTCTGTAAAGCCTACAATATTTGACAATTTGCACACCCTTTTCATAATTTCAACAAGGTTGGTTACCAAACCAAACCAAGTCAATAAAATTGGCTACCAAATATTAACAATTCAACATGGTTGACTACTAAACCAAACCAAGTCAACAAAATTGGCTACCAAATCATTTGAATGAGATGGACATTCTATCAATCTCCCCCTCCAGTCTCATTCATCTAGAGGAGGTAGCACTGTCTTCTAGTCTGAGTGCATGCCGACAAGTTCTTTGCATTGCTCGAACTTGTCTCTTGGTACCACCTTGGTCAACATATCAGCAAGATTTGAAGAAGTCTTCTTGTAGCCTTGCTCTCCCATAACAGACTCAAACTTCTTGTACCACTATCTGGGAGCTTGCTTCAATCCATATAGACACTTCTTAAGTTTGCATACAAGGTTTTCTTTACCTTTTGCCTTGAAGCTTTCAGGTTGTTCTATATAAATCTCCTCTTCTAAGTCATCGTGAATAAAAGCAATCTTCACATCCATCTGCTCAATCTCCAAGTCAAGACTAGCAATCAAACCAAGAACTATCCGAATAGAGGACATATTTACGACATGAGAAAATATTTCGTCAAAGTAAATACCTTTCCTTTGGACAAATCCCTTGACAACCAATCTGGCTTTGTATCTGGGCTTCAAACTATGTTTTTCAGCTTTAACTTTGAACACCCACTTATTTTTCAAAGCTCTCATGCCCTTAGGCAATTTTACCAACTCATAAGTATGGTTCTCATGCAGATATTTTATCTCATCTTGCATGGCTTCAATCCATTGATCTTTGTGCTCATCTTCTATGGCCTCCGCATAACATTCAGGTTCTTCCCCATCAGTGAGTAATGCATACTCATCGGGTGAATAACGGGAGGAAGGAGTACGGGGACTAGAAGACCTCCTGAGTGAAATATCTAACTCTTCCACAGCTTCGTGAGTATGAGCATCTACCTCATCAACATTAGCATTGTTATCACCATCATCATCAATATGCTGAAATGAAATATGGTTCCGAGCATCACCGTCATCATTAAGCCCACCAACGTCATCCACATTTGTATGAGGAACTTAATCAAGATTAATTAAACCTTCAAAACTTGAAGATTTTAGCTTCTCCAATTTATTAATATCTTTAATGGTTTGATCCTCCACGAAGATAAAATCACGGCTTCTCACAACCTTCTTCTCAATTGGATCATATAACCTGTAACCAAACTCATCAAGGCCCTAACCAATGAATATGCACTGCCTTGTCTTGGCAGTTAATTTTGACCTCTCATATTTAGGCACACGAACAAAAGCTTTGTGTCACGACCCGTATTTTTCCCACCATCGGACGTCGTGCTGAAGCCTACTAACGGAGCTAGGCCAGCCAAATATTAAACACTCTCTATCTAACCTCAACAATATAATATTCTAACAATAATTAAATAGATGTGGAAAACTTTAAGTTTAACAAAATGATATAAAAATGTGAAAGTTTGAATAACATCACTACCCTAAACCTGGTGTCACTAGCTCACGGACTACTATAGAATACTACAAACAAGTCTGAATGAAAGAAAAATACATATGTCTGTTTCGGTTCAATGAAAACAAACTGAAAGAAAGGAAAGGGACTTCAGCCTGCGAACGTCAGCTAGGCTACCTCGAGAGTCCCTGGACTGAAGATAGCTCCCAGATAGAAATCCTATTGCTGCTGCCCAAAAGCTGCTCCTGAATCTGTGCACTAAGAAATGCACAGAGTGTAGCATCAGCACAACCGACCCCATGTGCTGGTAAGTGCCCGGCCTAACCCCGGCGAAGTAGTGACGAGGCTAGACAGGACTACCAAATCAACCTGTACAATTCTATATACATATATATACAATAGAAGGAAAAGAAATACCGAACTAGGCAGTTAAAGGGAGGAAACATGTTGTGGGGGAGTACAATTTGAATATAAGATTTATCAGCGTAATTAAGAGACAGGGCACAATAATAACTACCAAAGCATAAGAAAATCAATAGTTGCACGGCATCAACCTTCNAACCAAACGGGCGAGAGAAAAAAAATAGACAATGATAAGAAATGTCCCGGCAAGATTAACAACTAAGTCCAAGCAAGGGAACAACATTAATAGCTTTCACATCCCGGCAAGGGAAAATATTCAGTATATTTAAACCATCCCAGCAAGGGATCAATCACAACTCTTTTCAATACTTTCATCTCTTACTCAGTGGTGTTTATCATTCGATCCAACGCTCCAAAGTATTAATATTTCATGATTTATCCTCAAACTCTTCACATTATGTAGTCATCATTAATTAGCATAGAAGAGTTCCAAATTATCTCAAAAACAAGTACAAACAAGGACCCACGGTCATGCTAGACTCCGGTGTATAGATACTCGTCACCATGCCTATGCACCGCACTCGATCAATTAGCAAATAGCAAGTATAACACTCTAATCCTATTCCCTCAAGCCAAAGTTAGATCAAACACTTACCCCAAATGCTCCAAAAGTCCACTCAAGCCTCTAGAATAGCTTTACCCCTCAAATTCACCACAAAACCGGTCGAATCTAGTCACAAATTACTTGAATGTATCAACAAATGCTAATTGAATCAACCTGAATATATAAAAACGAATTTCCTAAAGTTTTACTCAAAAATTCCCAAAACGCCCCCGGGCCCACGTGGTCAAAACCCGAAGTTCAAACCAAAATCGGTCACCCATTACCCCACGAGTTAATATCTATGATTTGTTTTGAAATCGGACCTCAATAGAGGTCCAAATCCCCAATTTTAAGAAAACCTAGGTTCTACCCAAAACCCCCATTTTTACCCATGAAAAACCTTGATTTCATGATGAAAACATGATAAATGATGTTAAAGATTGAAGAAATAGAGTAAAAGTTGACTTACAAATGATTTGGAGAAGAGGGAGTTCGTGAAAAATCGCCAATGGGTGTTTGAGTTTTGAAAATATGAAAAGTGAAGCTTCAAAATCGTTAAGTATGAATATACAGGTCTCTAATGTCGCATTTGCGAACCCCGACCAAATTTGGGAATTGCGACGTCGAGTTTGCAATTGCGAACTCTGAAGGACACTTGGAAACTCGCATTTTCAAACAATTATTCGTATTTGCGAAAGTCCTCATCCGCATTTGCGGACAGTTCTTCGCATTTGCAAAGACTGGGGTTTGAGGGCTGGTATCGCATTTGCGAAAAGATGCTTCCCAGGTGAAGATCGCATTTGCGATAGAAGGCTCGCAATTGCGAGCTCGCATTTGCGAGTGCTGGCTTCGCAATTGCGAAGCCTGCAGAACTGAAGCAGCATGTTTTCAACCATGAGAAAATGCAATCTAACACCTATCCAAAACTCATCTGAGCCCTCGGGGCTCCAAACCAAATATGCACACAACCTCAAAAGCATCCTACGGACTTGCTCGCGCGGTCAAATCGCCAAAATAACATCAAAATCAAAGAATCAAATCCCAAAACTCAAAATTTTCATTTCAAAGTTCATAACTTCCAACTTTAGCTATTTAGGTCCGAAACACGTCAAACGACGTCCGATTTTGACCAAATTTCACAAAAAGCGCTTAACACATATTTAAGACTTGTACCGGGCGTTGGAATCAAAATACGATCCCGATACCTATATTTTCTAACTCATTTTCATTTCTATTTTTCCTTAATAATTTCAGAAAATAATTTAATAGAATTTTTTTTTACCGGGGTTTTGGACCTCAAATTTCGACTCCGGGCACATGCTCGAGTCCCATATTTTTCTACGGACCTTTCGAAACCGTCAAATCACGGATCCGGGTCCGTTTACCAAAAATATTGACCAAAGTCAACTATATCAATATTAATATCAAAGTTCTTCAAATTTTTCACATAATTCACATATTTTAACATAAAAACTTTCCGGCTTCGCACCCGGACTGCATACGCAAATCGAGGCAACAAAAAGTGATATTTCCAAGGCCTCGGAAGCACAGAAAAGGGGAGAAATACGGTGATGACCCCTTTGGGTTATCACATTCTCCACCTCTAAAACAACCGTTCGTCCTCGAACGGACAAAAGAAAGAAGTACCTGAGTCAGGAAATAGATGAGGGTAACGGTTCAACATATCAGACTCGGACTCCCAGGTCGATGCCTCATGAGGCTGACCTCTCCACTGAACACGCACTGAAGGAAAACTATTCGACCTCTATTGTCGAACCTGCCGGTCTACAATAGCTATCGGCTCCTCCTCGTAGGATAGATCCTTGTCCAACTGGAGAGTGCTAAAATCTAACACGTGGGTAGGATCGCCATGATACCTACGAAGCATAGACAGATGAAACACTGAATGCACGACTGACAACCTAGGTGGCAAGGAAAGTCTATAAGCCACCTCTCCCACTGGACCAAGTATCTCAAAAGGGCCAATGAACCTAGGGCTAAGCTTGCCCTTCTTCCCAAATCTCATCACGCCCTTCATAGGCGATACACGGAGCAATACTCGCTTGCCAACCATGAAAGCTACATCTCGAACCTTGCGGTCCACATAACTCTTTTGTCGTGACTGAGCCGAACGAAGCCTGTCCTGAATGATCTTGACCTTATCCAAGGCCTCCTTGACTAAATTTGTACCCAACAACCGAGCCTCTCCCGGCTCAAACCATCCAACTGGAGACCAACATCGCCTACCATACAATGCCTTATAAGGAGCCATTTGAATGCTGGATTGGTATCTGTTGTAGTAGGCGAACTCTGCTAAAGGTAGAAACTAGTCCCAAGAGCCTCCAAAATCAATAACACAGGCTCGGAGAATATCCTCCAATATCTGAATAGTCCTCTTGGACCGACCATCTGTCTGAGGATGGAATGTTGTACTCAACTGAACCTGGGTGCCTAACTCCTACTGAACTGCTCTCCAAAAGCACGAGGTAAACTGCGTACCCCGATCCGAAATGATGGATGTCGGCAAACCATGAAGGCGAACAATCTCTCAGATGTAGATCTCAGCAAGTCTTTCTAATGAATATGTGGTGGCAACAGGAATGAAATGTGCTAACTTGGTCAGCCTATCAACAATGACCCAAATAGCATCAAACTTCTTCCGGGTCACC
>MDKF010480459.1:0-44173 GCA_026770625.1 Nicotiana glauca
TCATATATATCATCAAAATAACAAAAAAATGTGATTATTTAGGGCGTGATTATAGTCAAATTCACCTATTATCAAACACCACCAGTCATAGTCTCGCCTGAGCCAGGTAGACCCTTGTTACTCTACCTCGCGGTATTGGATGGGGCGTTCGGTTGTGTTTTGGGGCAGCATAATGAAACAGGAAGGAAGGAGCAGGCCATTTATTACCTCAGTAAGAAGTTCACCCCATACGAGGCCCGATATTCTCTGTTGGAGCAAAAATGTTGTGCTTTGACTTGGGTAGCTCAGAAACTAAGGCACTACTTCTGTGCCTACACAATATATCAAGGATGGATCCTTTGAAGTACATCTTTCAGAACCCATGGCCACTGACAAGCTGGCCAAGTGGAAAATCCTATTGAGTGAATTCGATATTATCTACATAACTCATAAGTCAATCAAGGGATAGGCACTAGCAAGTCACCTTGCAAAAAATCTCGTAGATAGAGAATACGAACCCCTAAAAATATGTTTTCCTGACGAAGAGGTATCATTCATAGGAGAAGACATTGCAGAATCCTATGACGGTTGGAGAATGTTTTTCGATGGAGCAGCAAATTTCAAAGGAGTTGGCATAGGAGTTGTCCTGGTATCAGAAACCGGTCAGCATTATCTGGTGTCTGCCAAACTCAGGTTTACCTATACCGACAATATGGCCGAATACGAAGCCTGCATCTTAGGGCTGAATATGGTCATTTACATGAACATTCAGGAGTTATTGGTGATCGGAGATTCAGATTTACTCATACATGAGGTCCGAGAAGAATGGGCAACCAAGAACTCCAAGATACTCTCATACCTACATCGTGTACAGGAATTGAGAAAGAGGTTCACAAAGACGGAGTTCCAACATGTTCCCAGAGTCCAGAATGAGTTCGCGGATGCATTGGCTACCCTATCATCAATGATACAACATCTAGACAAGAACTTCATTAATCCCATTCTAGTAAAGATACATGATTAGCCAGCCTATTGTTCCCATGTCGAAGGAGAAGCAGACGGAAAGCCTTGGTTTTAGGATATCAAGGAATATTTGACAAAAAGAGAGTACCCAGAACTTGCAAATCCTACTCAGAAATGCACACTTCAGAGGTTGTCCAACAATTTCTTTCACAACGGAGGAATCCTGTATAGGAGGACTCCTGATTTGGGATTACTAAGGTGTGTCGACGCAAAGGAAGCATCCAGGCTACTAGAGGAAATTCACGATGGGACCTGCGATCCACATATGAATGGTTTTGTCTTAGCAAAGAAGATACTCCAAGCTGGTTACTTTTGGATGACCATGGAGACGGATTGCATCCAGTATGTTCAAAAATGCCTCCGCTGTCAAATACATGCAGATATGATAAAGGTACCTCCAAAAGAGCTTAATGCAACTAGCTCACCATGGCCTTTTTTCGCCTAGGGAATGGATGTTATTGGACTAATCGAGCCTACCGCTTTAAATGGGCACAGGTTTATCCTAGTAGCAATTGACTATTTCACCAAATGGGTCGAAGCAGCATCTTATAGAGCAGTAACTAAGAAAGTCGTGGCAGACTTTGTCTACGACCGTATCGTTTGTCGATTCAGGATTCCAGAGTCAATCATTACTAATAATGGTTCCAATCTTAACAATGACTTGATGAGAGCCATGTGTGAAACCTTTAAGATCAGACAAAAGAATTCTACAGCCTACAGGCCTCAGATGAATAGAGCCGTAGAAGCCGCCAACAAGAATATCAAGAAGATATTAAGGAAAATGATAGATAAGCATAATCAGTGGCACGAAAAGCTATCATTTTCTTTATTAGGGTATCACACCATAGTCCGCACATCAACTGGGGCAACCCCTATATGCTGGTTTATGGTACAGAAGTCGTCATTCTCACCGAAGTGGAAATTCCTACCTTAAGAATCATATAGGAAGTTGAGCTCGACGATACAGAACGGGTGAAGAGTCATTACAAACAACTGGCTTTTATAGATGGAAAGAGAATAAATGCAGTTTGCCATGGTCAGCTCAATCACAACAGAATCTCCAGAGCCTTCAACAAAAGAGTCAAGCGGAGACAATTCACATTGGGCAGTTGGTGTTAAAGAAAATTTTCCCGCATCAAGATAAAGCCATAGGGAAGTTCTCTCCCAATTGGTAGGGCCCATACATGGTTCATCGGATTCTAATAAGAGGAGCCCTTATACTCGTAGAAATGGATGGAGAAGTCTGACCGAAGCCAATCAACTCAGATATAGTCAAACGTTACTACATGTAATTTATATGCTTTTCTATATGATGTAATTGAACTACGCCTTACCCAATTCCCGTTTAAGAGGGGATACGTAGGCAGCCCTATGGGTTCGGTCACAATTCAATAACATTTTCATTTCCCCCTGCAATTGGAAACTGGGACCTCAGATTTCTAAAGTAATTTCACCCATTAAACTGGGGATGAATTTTGAGGAGGACCCTCAAAATTCCGTAGCAAGAGAGGTTGCAATTCCTTGAGCCACGTCACAGTCGTCGGTTCATCTAAAAGTTATTTCTTAATTGTATAATTATGTCATATTTTTTACAAATTCATGCATGTTCATTATCAAAATCTCCTTGTTTAGCAAAGCTACCCCCAATGACACATACCGTATCACCAGATCAAAGACAAACAGGTCAAGTAGAGCCAGCAGGGATACGAACTAACCTTCCCTCTCTACAAAATTCATGATTTTTCTTTGGATGCAGGTACTAGGATTACGAAAGCATCAGGCATGCTATATACTCACGAGACAAACATTGTTTAGAAATACAATTCTCAGAACTATCGCACTTACCAACATTTGCTATCCACGCACGTCGGTGATATTCCGTGTGTCACAATGTCCCCAGCAGTCACGATACCGCATTTTGCTACCAGCTAAGAAAGCTCTATCACCATTTGCCCTTTTTGCATATGGTTACCATTCTGCCTTCCAAGACTAAATGTTGTCTCCATCTGCATTTCCTGCATTGCATAAGGCTACCATTCTGCCTTCACAGACTAAACGATGTCTCCATCTGCATTTCTTGCATTTTATAAGGCTACCATTCTGCCTTCAGAGACTAAACGATGTCTCCATCTGCATTTCCTGCATTGCATAAGGCTACCATTCTGCCTTCCGAGGTTATGCTCTACCTCCATCCATATTTGCATGGCTAAAAGATCGCCACATTATTTACATTTGTATGGCTGAAAGATCGCCATCTTATATACATTGTATGGCTGAAAGATCTCCATATTATTTACATTTGCATGGCTGAAAGATCGCCACCTTATCTCCATTGCATGGCTAAAAGATCGTCATATTATTTGCATTTGCATGGCTGAAAGATCACCGCCTTAGTTACATTTGCATGGCTGAAAGATTGCCACCTTATTTACATCTTTGCATGGATGAAAGATTGCCACTTTATTTACATTCTGCATAGCTGAAAGATCGCCACCTTATTTACATTTTTGCATGGCGGAAAAATCGCCACTTTATTTACATTCTGCATGGTTGAAAGATCTCCATCCACTGTATCTTACGGGCTGAAGATCGCCAGATACTGCATCTCATGGGCTGAAAGATCGCCAGATACTGCATCTCATGGGCGGAAAGATCGCCAAATTATCCAAAGGCGTCATTGTTCGGAGGCACCATTTTCATAGCCCAAGAACTTCATGTCATGGCCTGAGGACCTCTTTTAATTTGCTGCATATCATTATTCAAAGGCATCATAGTTCGAAGGCATCATCCTCAAAGCCCAAGAGTATCATTTCATGGCCTACGAATACTTTATTATACGCTTCATGGCCTAGGAAATCATGGTCTAAGGACGTCATTCTAACCATCCGAAGATAATCCTCATGGTCCGGTGGGAATTGCATCATGTTTAAATTCATGCACAATATATGCTGGTATTGCTTATTTGCTGGTAGACCGGCAAGAAATGGTCATCTCGGCAGAAGCGATTCCCTCTAGTTTCCGCAGCCATATCGAACCCAAATATTCCCACGAACCTGCCACACACCCGACCCTATATATTGCGTCCGTTCTTAAAAAGTTTCCATCAACATACTTCGCCGACAGATCCTGAACTACATATGGAATGATTCCCATAAAACCAGGGATATGTAGGTAGCTCAGAAGCTAGGGCACGGCCTAAGCCTCCTTGAACCATTTCGTTCGGTCAATATTGGTCATCATATCTTTATCCGATAACTTTTTCATCCTTCCCGGGTAAACAGGGGCAGCTGGTGATACCCAATTTTTCCTTATATATTTTTAATATGCAAAATACTTTCAAAATAGCATGTACATGCATATATAAGTATGTCCAAATATTTTACTATTTTTTCTTAATTTTTAAAGATTTTTAAATCAATTTATTGCCTATTTTATCCATAAAAACCAAATAATTATTCCCAAAATTATCATGTTTTTAGTGATTCATTAATTGGATTTTCATATTTATACTAAAATGTGGCTAATATAATTTTTGTTTATTTTTACGAAGTAATTTAGTATTTTTAAAGTTAAATTGTATGTAATTAAAATGTTAGCCTCTTTTAATATTAATTATGTTTATATTCATAAAATTAGGTCTGGTATTTTAAAATAGTTGATTATATATTATTTTACTATTTTTCATAAAATTATGTTTATATTCATAAAATATTTTACTATTTTTTCTTAATTTTTAAAGATTTTTAAATCAATTTATTGCCTATTTTATCCATAAAAACCAAATAATTATTCCCAAAATTATCTTTTTTTTGGTGATTCATTTATTAGATTTTCATATTTATACTAAAATGTGGCTAATATAATTTTTGTATATTTTTACAAAGTCATTTAGTATTTTTTTAAAGTTAAATTGTATGTAATTACAATATTGGCCTCTTTTAATATTAATTATGTTTATATTCATAAAATTAGTTCTGGTATTTTAAAATAGTTGATTATGTGTTATAAATCATTTTGGTACTCTGAATTTTTTCCCATAAATTAATTTATTAATTTTATAAATTAAATAGGGAAAATTGGCTATTCAAGTTATAGCCAAATTTGGCTTTCAATTGTGGACGAAATCGGACCGATTCTCAGCCCAATTTTTATTCTTATAATCCAATCACCTGACCCAAACCCTATACATGTCTACCCGACCCAAAAAACCCATCAAATCAGGATCGTTGATTTAAAAGATCAACGGCTAGAATTTATTCTTACCATTTTAATTCATATGAACCCTCCCCACCCCCAACCCTAAGACATTTTGCAAATACTCTGCCTTCAGATGCTCTCATCTTCTCTCCTCTCTCAAACCTAACCCTAGACTCCATCAATCGCCTCCTTCTCCAGCCACCTCCTTTAAACCCCAAGTCTCCAATGGGTGGGTCTTTCATCGACTTGCTCAATATCTCTAAGGTCCTCAAGGGTCCTAGGCCATGTCGATTTAGACCTAGGGTTTCCGGTTCTATTTTTCGAGGCTTCTCTGGTGTGATTTCGGGAAAAATCACACCATATGTTTTGTGATTTGTGAAGTTAGAAAAGGTTCTTTCAACTTCTATTTGGGTTTCTTTTTGAAACCCTAACTCTTTCCTGAATCTATCAGAACGGTGTTATTTTCATGATTTAAGCATGTTTTCTACAATCTACTTATTCTCGAGCTTCTTCTGAAATATCATCTACTTTGAACCGTTTTACTTTCTTTGAAAAACTATGGTTTCTCGGAGTTCTTTTACGCATGTTTCAACCAATTTCTTTATGATTAAACCTTTCCCTTGTTTATTTTGACCGATTTTATGCTCCTACTGCTTTTTAACTTGACTATGCTAAAAACCCTAATATCTAAAGATTTTCTTCGCTCTGGTTATGTGTGTTAGCATGATTTCTTTACTTTGGTTCTATGTGTTAGCATGTTTTCTTCGATTTGGTTATGTGTGTTAGCCTGATTTTCTTTGCCTTGGTTCTGTGTGTTGGCATGTTTTCTTCGTTTTGGTTATGTGTGTTAGCCTGACCTCCTTTGTCTTGGTTCTATGTGCTAGCCTGTTTACCTAATTCTTGTTAATGTCTCGTGGTCACCATGCTTCGAATATGTTATGCTGAATCTTAGCCTTCTTATACCACATCTGAATGATTGTGTTTGCTCATCTCTTGTTTCTTTCTGTCTATATGGCTGACCCTATTTACTACTCTTGTTCATTCACCTCTATTTATATGTTGAAAATATAGAACCATGACTTCGCATGATTGATTCTGATTTTCCTTAATTGTTGGTAATTGAAAGATTTTCTTTCAAAGCCCTAGAATTCTACTCGTCTTTTTAAATTAACTAATTTCATTACCTTATCTACTATGGAACTTGTTTTTACTGGGCCTTTCCTTAATTGGTTTTTTCTAAATTTGGTCCTATTGACTACTCTATGCCTACTGAACCTTGACTCCTTCCTTATTTAATCATGCACTAATTTTTTCTTCTTGTGTTATATTATATGGTACTGAATCTTTCAGTTTGATCTTGATTCCCTTAACTTAAGGGAGTACTTCCTTGATTCTCTAATTTATTGATTCTGAGTTCTTAAATTAATATACTACTATGATTTTTACCTTATTTGACTACCTACTTTCAACTATAAATACCTTAAGTCTTTCACAAACAAAGGACACAAACACTTTTAGTTCTGAACTCACACTTACACTCAAACACTCTCTTGCTTTGCTACCTGCACTCTGGCCTGTTTAACCGGCTGAAAGCCAAGGCTATATTTCGAATTCCTGCTACTTTTCTTTACTGTACTGTGCTTCTTTGACTGGTATGTTCTAATTAATTTTTCAGCATCAGCAACAACATGGTTACTTAATGTTCTTGCAATTTTGTCCGCTTACTGCTTGTATCTAATTCAGTACCTTTATTTAGCATGCTGTAATTTCTTTTATCCTGTTTTGAATCAATGTATTATGAATCCTAAATCCTTACCCCAATGTTTTAATACTTATGGTTTGTTTAGGGCATGACAGCATCGAATATTGCTGAGCATGACTCAAACTTTATCCTCCTAGGATCATAACCTCATGTTACCCTAATATATTGTGTGTTCTGGTTGATTTACAAGCATGACAGCACTCCCTATTGATGTTCATGCCCAAAATTGAGTCATGCCTAAGTATATAGGCTCCTTGCAATGGATTTCTAATCCCTTGCCTCTTGGTGTGAAATTATCAATTCTTTGAAGTGTTAAAAGCTGTCTCCCATCAGCCTGCCCTCTCCTTTATTCCCTCAGCTCTTAGAACTCAGTTTCTGCACTTTTCACCCTCCTCTTAGATTTAAGCTACGTTCCCCTTATGTGATCCTTGCATTGGGGCCTATGAGCTCCCTCTGAACTTGGACATATGAGGGCTGGCATTTCCACAATATACTTGTCCCTATTTTGGTGATGTAATTTGGGTGTGAGCACTACCTGGGGTCCTATTGAGGCCCTTAGGGAACTCTGACACACTCAAATTTGTGAAAGACTTTGAAGCAATGGCATCTTAAGGTAGTTATTCCATAGCTCAGGGAGGAACCAAGAATCCGGCCTCCTCTAGTTGTATTTTTATGTATTTTGATGTAATTTATTATTCCTGGTTTGTAATAATTTTCAATGAACATTTGGGGCTGGCTAGTGAAAAGGGTTGGGTATTTATGCATGTCAAGGGTAGAAGCCCTACCTATAGGATATTTTAAATTTCTGCATATTCAAACTGCATTTAGAAACCATGCCGATAGGGTATTTTAATTCTGCACAGACATCATGCCTATAGAGATTTATTCTGCATGTTTAACTTCACATCTAGATAACCTGCCTATAGGGATTATCTAAAATTCTGTACGTTTAGATATCATGTTTTAGGGCCCAAGTGGTTATAATCTAGTAACGTGTTAAAATCAATAACATATAGAAATCATGCTTATAGGGATTCTTAAATAAATCTGATTCGCTTCATTCACAGTCAATGTTAGATATCATGCTCCTAGGGATTAAAAGTAATGGTAGATACTATCACCTGCAGAATCTGTAATCCGTCTAATTTAATTTAGCCTATTCTGATTTTTTTTTAATAATCTAATGCCCTCACTTATCGAGGTTTAGCAAGCATGCCTATAGGATTTCGAACATTTCGTTTTGAGTTTTATTATTTCATCATTCTGAATTAAGTAGATACTATGCCTATAGGACCTTGCTTGAACATTTAGGCAAGCCTTAGGCAATATAAACTAAAACTGGACTCGCCCCTGTTATTTGTTTTAGTGTTACAATCAGTAGGTAGGCCCGATTTTGTTTCCTAACTGAGTCATGTAATAAGCCAGGACTACTGCAATACAATAATCTCCTCTTCCCTCAAGTTTTTTTTAGAATCAAACCTGACTCATTTGTTTAAGTCGTGCTATTGGATTGTTTTTGTTTTGAGGAGGTATACTTGAGCCTTATGTATTTATGTGTTTCCCCTTTAACGTGCAGTCTTTATATGTTTTGTATGTCGCCTTAGATTTTTACCTTTGAAACTTCAAATAAGACTAATATCCCTCCTTTTAGGATTAGTAGTCCTAATTTCTTCCGGGACTGATAGAAATGGGACGGATAATAGCATGCAATAGTAATCGAGACCAATCCGCGCTTTTATACTCTAACGGGGTGGGAAGGGTAGATATGGATATGATGACCGGTGCGTTACTACCACGTGTAGCCCCTCTCTTGAGGAGTGATTACCGAGTATTGCATTGATGTGATCCATATTAAATACAAACCTAGGACCCCCCTCCTTTACTTCCCTTTTCCTTTAAAGGCATTGCAATTCCTGTTTAAAATCCACTCTTTTAATTGCTCTTTCAAACTTTGGTTACTTCCAAACCATTGTGTATTGAAATCCCCTCTTATTTGAGTCTTATCTGCTTATATGTTAATTGCACCTCAAATTCACAATAATTGTCTGGCCGGGAACCATACTAGTGGATCCTGAAGGGTGCCTAACACCTTCCCCTTAGGATAATTTCAAGTCCTTATCCGATCTCTGATTATTCAAATGGAACTTAGAATTGAATCTCTATTGGTGTCCTAATGCACCTTAATCATAGGTGGCGACTCTTCAAATGAAAACCCAGTTCCCGAAAGGAACGAGTTGCCCCTCCAAATGTAATAAATCTGATTTCGCGAGAAAATGGGGGCGCGATAAGTGTTAATCGCCAATATCAAATTAATATGTCAAGCTCCCAAAAATTTACATTACTTGCTCGATGAGATCGCTGCTCTTTATAAGTTGTTTCCAATTAAACTCGGAGATCCTTGACCTCCTCTTCTTTTTGCGCATACAGGAGTTTAAGGGCTTCTCTCTTCTCCGTGATCTCTTTGAGATCGGCCTCACACCAGTTTAGCCCAGCTTCGAATTTGGAAAACTCTTCTCGATGAAGCATCACAACCTATGGAGAAAGGAAGGAAATCAGACAAAAGGAAATAAAAGCGAACATAAACCTAATAACGGGGGTTGAAGTCTAGCTCAAATCCCGAGCCTCATCGAAAATGATCGATGCATCCATGTCGGAAACATCATCGACCCCCGTGAAGTAGCCACAAAATAAGTCATCCCCTTCGTAGGTCGTTCCCACATCGGAGGTATCCATAGGCTGGGCCTTTCGAAATTGCCCTTTTGAAAATGTGGGGAGGGGCGGGGAATCATCAATATTGATTTCCCCAAGCAAGACATTTGGGGCACTCTCTCCTTTTCGGATGTCCTCGGAATCGGACCCTTCAGGCAGATTCGCTGATTGTTCGTCACGGTGGACAGGCACACTCGTCGGTTGCTCGTCATGACCGAGACATTTTCAGCCCTCCATGACTCGAAGACTTTGCTCGAACCATCTTTTGAGATCTTTTCCGTCCGAAGATGAGTCTCCTCGACCGTTACCGACCCAGTTGCTTTTGAAGCTTGGAGCTTCCCCTCTTTCGAGCTACCAGCTCATAGTCAGCATCTTCTTTCTTTTCTTCTTCATATTGTAGGTTTTGGGCTACGTCGGTGAACAGAGCGGCAGAGTCATTCTTTGACTTGAGAGCCTTTCTCTTCTTAGGATTTGAAGTATCTAAAAGCGAGACTCTTCTCCTCTTCTTATCCATAGCTGGTTTCGCGGCCTCCTCTTTCCCAGGCGGGGGCGGCCTCTTTTCGGCAACATCTCCCAGACCTGCATAAAAGGAAATCAAGTACAAATGAAAAGGAATGTTTCAGAGAAGAATCAAAAGCGTATAAGATAAGATTACCATGATTCTTGGCCCCTTTTCTAAATCGCACCACGAGTGCTCAGCGTATGTAAAAGTCGAAGCCAGCTTCCGAACCCAAATTTCGAGGATCGAGATTGCATCGGGCCCCCAGGAAACCGCTACATCATAAGAAAATATGTGGGTGAGGGAAGATAAAAGAAACAAGGCAATCAACATAAGATGTTAATGGGTTTGTACTTGCGCTTCATGTTCCATTCCTCTAGGAATGGCATCTTCTTGGCCGAGATTATATCGGAGGTCCTTACTCGGAAAAATCGGCCAATAAATCCCCGATCCTTTTTCCTCAATATACTCCAGAACATCACGTTTGTGGTTCGGCGCTGGAGCCTTATTAATCCCCCTCGATAGAGACGGGGGTTATACAGTTTAATGAGGTGGTCGAGGGTAAATGACATCCCTTTGACCTTGCTCAAAAAGAATCGAAGCAAGATAATAACGGACCAAAAAAAAGGGTGTATCTAGCCAAGAGTTATTCGGTATTGGTGGCAGAAGTCAAGGATAACCAGATAAACGGGACCTAGTATAAAGGGGTAAGTGTAAACACTTAAGAACCCTTCTATATAAGCGGTAATATCCTCCTCAGGGGTAGGAATCACCAGCTCTTCGGTTTCCCAATAGAAATCTTTTTTCACTTGCTCAAGATCTCTCTTGGTTATCGAGCATATATATATCTCGACATTGGTTCACAACGTCAGGGACCGACTAAGGTTTTTAACTTTAAAATCGGAAGTAAGGTCACATGACTCGGGAACGCACTCTTCGATGCGTGGCTCCGCCTGCATTTTACCACTGACTGGCCGCGATGAGGAGGTTTTTTCCTTTTGAGGAATGATTTTTGATATTTTCACCACAGTTCTACGAGTTCAAAGAAAGAAAAAGATGAAACTAGTTGTTTTAAGAAAAGATTGACAAACAGGATTTGAAGAACCAGTAGAATTGATAAGCTTGAACTGAGTAGAAGATTATTTGAAGATTAGGGGAAATTTAGAAAGTAAAATTTGAGAAAATTATGAAGATGGTCGATTTATAATATTTGCTATGATGGTTTAAAAAACTAGTGGCCGACCATCAACTGACACTAATTAATATTCTTGAGAATTGTGCAGACGCAACGCTTCAGTCACCTCCACCGCTTACGTCACGAGGGTGACATCATAATTGGTCGAGTTCCTAAATCAAAGGCTTAGTTAGTTTCTTCTCGTTGCACTCCAAGAAACGACGGGACTATCTATATACGGTCAAAATCGGGCCTCCACGATTTTACTATTTTATTGAGACAAGGGAGTTGCATCGGGAATAGCCTCGTAATGAATCAGACCCAAGCTCGAAGACGAGGCATCGAGTCTAAAGATCGAAGTTTCCACTGAGACCGAGGCCAGCAGCAATTGGGATTAAGTATAACCGACTTCGAGTGAAGTGCAATAACGGAAAGGCGAGATATCCTTAATCGGTAGATGATCACGGCAAAAATCTCGGAACGGGTCAAAACAAGGGCAGTTATTTGTATCAATCATGGGATTTACTTCTTGTAATAGAATTGCACCACAATTAGAATTCCTCTAGACTCTAGTATATAAAGAGGGGTGTCCATCATTTGTAAACACCTTACGTTCACGAATATTAAAGCAATATAATTTTTCTTTCTTCTGCTCATCAACTTACTGCTCTTTAACTATTCTTACTCTACCAAGCTCGAGGTTTCATTAGCTCGAGGGCATTGACCAAGCATTGGTTTGTTTTACATTATTGTCAATTTCCATCATTTATCTTTAGATTTATCAATTGGTTTTATCTAAAATCACATATCCTTAAAATAAGGCAAAGCAATGTGATTAACAACTGTGGTCCTCGAGCTAGATCGCCCTCGAACAACAGATTATGCTAAAAGTATGAACTAAACAGTAGAGCTTAATAGACCAAATATATATTGCAATCCGAAATCACATATAGTATGACTGAAAGACAACATTCACAAATCAAATTCCCGCGACCCTTTAATGAAAGGAAATATATGTGAACTTTAGCTTTATTAGAGTGAACGGTTGAATCAATCGACCTTTATAATGCAGCCCACAACATGGTAATTTAAAAAGATTAATTTGAATTCCGTTATATAGGACCCCACAAAATGGGTAGTACTTCACTACAAGATTTTCCTCCTCTAGAAAAGAACAATAGAAAAGAACAACATATGTATCAAAGCAAACTATTCGAAAATAACATAGATTTTGAATTTTCAATTAAATATAATAGATTGCGCTATCAATACTCTTGAGAGATACAAAAACTAAAGATCAAACTGGGGGTTGACTTGACCCTTGTCCAATACTATCAATAACCTCTCCAACAGATTTACTGATACCCATAACAAGACTATCACTATATGAAATTTGAACATCTTGAACCCCTACCGAAACAAATTCCTGCTCACAATTCTTAGCAAAACTAACAACAGAGTCAACAGATTTTCTGGCTAGTTCAAATTTCTTGTCTTGAACATATGATAAAGCAGTGGTGAATGATCCATAAATACCACCATACCATTTGCTACATATATTAAAAGCTGTTAAAGCAGCAGGGGTTAAGTCTCCTTTGTTAATTTTATGAGTTATGTAGTCTTCTTCAGTAACTGATGCATGATCAATTCCTGATTGAATAAGGGAACATGCTTTCTTAAACAGATCTGAGTCTGATTTGCTTTGGGATGTCAAAAGCAATAGGAATGACAAGAAAAGAGTGACAAGAACTGACATTTCTTGAATAAGCCATTTTTGCTTCTTCTTTTTTTCTTTTGATTTGAACATGTGAAGCTGAAAGATATTATATAGGGACTTGTTAGAAAAAGGTTTGAATGGCCTGCCATCATATGAAATCCAGCAAATCTGATTACTAAAATCTCACCATAATTTCTTAAGGATATTTATTTAATGAGGTTTGTCACTCAGCTTTTAGTTTCAATGGTTAAACAAAGAGTAACCAAATGATCAATTACATATTCAAAATAGTCTGGTCAGGGAATTCTAATAATATTTTACTTTACTAGCATTTTTACTTCTTTTAATTATAACTATCTCAATGTATGAAGGAAATGTGAACGCTACGGTGTTAAAATATAAAATCAGAAAACTGTTAGATAAATAAAAAAACTAGAAAAAACAGTAGAGATTAAGAAATATTCCAAGTCCACAATTTGCTTGTGCATCTTTAAGGAATTTTAACCCCCTCACACGTTGCCAAGACAATAGATTAAATCCTCCCAGGATAAAACGGAATAAATCTTCCTGCAACAGTGACAATACAAACTGCAAGATACCAACGAACTTAAAGAACGGAGCAAAATCACACTTACGAATTCGAGAGAGAGAGACTGCGAATTAGAACGCAGTATATTCAGAAAGAAGGAATCTGTATAATATTTTTGATGTGTTAAAAACAAAGTCATGCCTTTGAATTTATAGGCAATTATTGGAAGAGGTGTGATGTCTGTTCTGGAAAAGTGTCTGTTCAGAAATTTCGCCGCCTGCCGCGGTCCTACCGCGGTTACGCTAGGACCGCGGCCAAAGTGACTCTCTGAACCTGTAGAAGGGTTCTGTCGCGGTCCTACCGCGGTTACGCTAGGACCGCGGAGCAGTGATCTGACATTTAATTAATTATTAAATAATTAATTAAATAAATTTTGTCCAAAAAATAATCTTATAGATCATTTGACAAATCCAAATCCAAATCCAAGTCGAGCAAGCGACGACGGCGCGAGGGTTCATTCTCTTCAACTCCTTTTAAGAGCTTTAAGAAGTGATTATATATACATACACACAAATATAGTTGTCCCTCACCAATGAGGGACAAAGTGCTTACTTAAGCTCACTTCTTCAAATTTTTATTTTTTCCTCCATTTTATTTCCCTCCATTTCCAATTCACACTTTTATACTTTAAAGGTCAATGGCTTAAAAAGTCCAACAGGAAATACTTTTGCAGTTTCTTGGAGTTTTATCCTTTTAAATTGGGGAATAAGGATGTATACTTTTTTTTGAAGTTAAAGAAATATCCAAATTCGTATCAAGCTTGTGCATTTCAAGATCTACCTAGATTTAATGAAAAATCTTAAAGAAAAAAATATGTAGAGGCCATCAATAAAAAGATATTATCTTGTATGTAATTTGTGCCTTTGTTTTGATATACATCTACATGTATTTTCCGTTGTATGATTGGGCATGAAAACAAAAATTGCCAGTTGAAAGCTACCTACCAGTTAATGGTAGAGGCGGATGTAGTATAAAAACAACGGATTCAATTTAACTCATAACTTTAGATACGAAGCATAGCTATACGAGTAAAAATTCAAATCTCAATCTTTGAGAAATAAATTCTTTTTTAAAATTAGCACCTTTAAAAAATAACAACTGATAAAATATATTATATTTTTTTTGTATATATGTATATTATATACATATAATATAAATATTTTATAAACTTTTTGATCAACAAATATAATTAGTTTCGACTGCGGCCAATTTTACGTTTTGCCCTTAAAAATTAAAAATATAAATGGGTCAATATCTAGAACCTTAATGTTGAATACATGACTGGCCGATCTATTCGGATATATCCAAGCAATTTTGGGCTTCAAATACTTGGCGAAATTAAAAAATAACCAAATTTACAACTGGTCGTTCAAAAATAACTCAATTTCAAAAGTAATCGAAATTTAGTCGCTTTTTATGTAAAAATAAATTTGAGCGAAAATATTGTTCAAAACCCGTAAAATACTCCAGTATATTATGCTGGGGAGAAATTCAAAAATAGCCAGATTTACAAGTGGTCGTTCAAAAATAGTCCAATTTCAAAAGTAATTGAAATTTAGCCACTTTTCATGTAAAGATATATCTGAGCGAAAACACTGTTCAAAACCCAAAAAATACGTCAGTATATTATGCTGGAGTTCCAACACAAGTATACTTGAACTCCGGCATAAGTACACTAGAACTCCACGATAATATACTAGAGTTCCAACAAAGTATACTGATCCAGTATAATATGCGGAAAGTTCATACACAAGTGTTCGAATCTCCAATATATTATGCTGGAACTTTCCATGTGTTGGAGTTTCAGCATAATATGCTGGAAGTTCATATACAGGTGCACCGAACACCAATATATTATGCTGGACCGATCTTTGTTGCAGCAAATTAGTGGCTATTTTTCATTGACTTAGTAAACGCTGGTATTTTTGAATGACCAGTCGGAAAACTGGCTAGACCGTGCTATTTTTACCGTTTTATATCAACCGTTATGGGATAAATGCACTTTTGAACTCTGGTTATTGGTAAATTCTGATTTTGATCCTTCTGATATTTGATTTAGCACATTGAACTTTCAATTAGTTAAGATCTGTGTTTTTAGTCCCTTTGTGTGGGGAAATGTTACATTTAGATCAGCATAACTTAGATCACGTTACATATAGTTTTTGTGTGGATGTTTAGTAGGAAGATCTATCTAAGAAATCAAAAGGACTGATGATATTAGCATTAATGAACTAAGTTATTAAATATATATAAATTATTAATTTAGAATCCAATAACTTAAAATGATTAGAACCGTGAACTCGTAAACTTCAAACCCTAGCTCTGCCTCTGTTATATTTTTAAGTCTTTTTAAGACGAGGCTTAAAAATAAAATAAAAAATCTATCTTCATTCATTTGATCTTTTCAATTTGGTTTTATAATATTTTAGCATCATTATCTAGGGGTGGGCATAAAATTCGAAAAATTAAATTTCGAACCGAATCGAATTAGTTTGATATTTCGGTATGGTTTTTTCAGTATTTCAATATTCTTCGGTATAGATTTTTCGGTATTTCAGTATGGTACTCGATATTGAGTTTTTGATATTTCGATATATTGAAATACCGAAATACCAAAATATTTTAAATCCAAGCCCACCTATATTTTTATTTTCTAGCCCAATAAACCTATGCCCAAACACCAAGCCCCTTCGACCTGGAACCAAAGTGTTACTTTTTTGGACTCAAAAGCACCAAACTAGGTAAAAAAAAAACTACTGTTGACTTTTTTATGTATAGCACATGAATTGAATGTGATATACATGTTAATTGACCGACCCACAAAAATTGGTGGGTATATCGCACAAACAAATTACCCAAAATTTCCACCTTCGGGACCGTGATGACGCCTAACATTTCACTTGCTAGGCAAGCCAATATTCGAGGATCTTTAAGCTACTTTTAACCAACTTAAGTCAATAGAACCAATAAAACAGAAATGAAGTTCAAATAAAGTACGAAATAGCATAATAAACAAAAATCTAATACAACCCGGATCTGGAGTCACAAGTTCACAAGCTTCTAGAACTTTTACAAACAGAGTCTGAAATAAGTACAATTCTCTCGAATGAAAAGAGCAGTAAATAGGGGGGAATAGAAGTAGATTTCAAGGCCTACGAACGCCAGCAGATCTACCTCGAGTTTCCAAGTCAGCTGATCCGAGATAATGCACCCCACGGGCAACTGGGACTACTACCAAAATCTACAGAGGAAGTGCAAGGTGTAGTTTGAGTACAACCAAGCCCATGTAGTAGTGACGAGTCTATGACAAGACACCCACGAAATTAAACCTGTGCAGATAACGGTATAGGTACAACATAACAACAAACGAAGGGTAAACAAGTATTATTGGGTGGGGACATGCGAAACGGGGTACGAGATATGATAAGTACAACAGGGAATGATATCAAGGAACAATCAATAAGCCCTTAACAAACAAAACGAATAAGCATAATGAACAAACTGCACGATATCACCCTTTGTGCTTTTAATCTCAATCTCACTATGAAACAATAATAATGGCACGATATCATCCTTGTGCTTTTACTCTCACTTTCATCATAAATCAATAGATATGGCACGACATCACCCTTCGTGCATTAACTCTCAAATATGGCATGGCACTACCCTTCATTCATTAGCTCTCAAATATGGCACGGTATCACTCTTCGTGCATTAACTCTCACAATATAGCATGACATCACTCTTCGTGCATTAACACTCACATTATAGCACGCCATTATCCTTCATCCACTAACACTATCACTTACCATATAAAAATTAACATATAACAATAGGGGGATAGAATGAACAAGAACAAGCCTAATGTAAAAATGGTTCCACAATAGCAACCTCAATTTCAGAAACAATATTCGATTATCACAGATAGTCTATAAACGCGAAAGGAACGATCAGTTTAATAATTAACTAGTCTAAGCATGGATATCGTGATCAAAGAAAGCAACAAAATAACAAGAAACAAGTCCCACTTGCATGCTTTAACCAAACAACAACGCATAAGTACTTGTTACCTTACATATACGTTGTACCCAACATCTAAACATGTGGCAAATAGGAAAATAAGTCATAATCCCTCTAGTCAATGTTAACCACGATACTTACCTCTATCCAAAGATCAACTCAAAGCTCAACTACAGCTTTGCCTTTCAAACAAGCCTCTGAACCAACAAAATCTAGCAAATTACGAACCAAATAATTCAAAATAAGCGTTGCACTACTTACAATTGAAAAAAGGTTCAATTTATGTCATTATTAAAAAATTCTACAAAAGTCAACTCCAAGGCCTGCTTGGTCCAAACCCGAAATTCGGACCAAAACCTAATTATTCATTCACCCCTGAGACCGATTATGTAATTTATTTCGAAATTCGGACTCAATTTAAGGTTTAAATACAAATTTGATATAAACACCTAATTCTATCCAAATCCCCAAATTCCACCATGAAAATCCTAGATTTTAGGTTGAAAGATTATGAAAAGCGAAGTCTTGTTCGCAAATGCGAACCTGAGGTGCCCAGCTACTATTCGCAAATGCGAGAAAGTAGCTTGCAAATTTAAACATGACAGAGATTCTATCATATAGCAAATGCGAAGCCTAACCGCGCAATTGCGAGGTCTAAGGCCTGCACTAGCAACTAAAGAACACAATCTATTTTTTCTATGTCCAAATCATTCAGTAGCCTATCTGAAACTCACCCGAGCCCTCGACGCTCTAAACCAAACATGCACGCAAGTTCAAGAACATCATACGAACTTGCTCGCGCGATCAAATCGTTAAAATAACACCTAGAGCTACGAATAGACACCAAACCAAATAAATTTTTCAAGAACACTCATGAACTTCTATTTTAACAACCGGATATCCGAATCACATCAAACTAACTCTGTTTCTCACCAAATTTGCCAGGCAAGTCATAAATATAGTAACAGACCTATACCGGGTTCTAGAATCGTTATATGGACCCGATATCAATAAAGTCAAATATTGGTCAAACTTTAAGATTTATTAAGCTTTCAAACTTCAATTTTTCAACAAAATACGAAAACTCGAGATAGGGACCTCCGAATTTGATTTCGAACATATGCCGAAGACCCAAATCAATATATACCCACTGGGACCGTCAAAACATGGATCCGAGCCCATTTCCTCAAAACGTTGACCGAAGTCAACTCATCTAGAAAAATATTTGGACTGTGCATGCAAATCGAGGAAGACTAAAATGAGGTATTTGAGGCTTCGAAACACGGATTTAGGTTCTAAAACTCTAGATGACCTATTGATTATCACATTCTCTACCTCTAAAACAATCGTTCGTCCTTGAACTGAGATAGAAAAGTACTTGGACTGGTAAAAAAGTATGTATATATACTCCGCATATCTGACTCGGACTCCCAAGTAGCTACCTCGATGGGCTGACCCCTCCATTGCACTCGAACCGAAGGATAACTCCTTGACCTCAACTGATAAACCTGTTGGGCTAGAGTAGCCACTAGCTGCTCCTCATAAGTCAAATCATTGTCCAACTAGACTGAGCTAAAATATAACACATAGGGAGATCATCATGATACTTTCGGAGCATGAAAACATGGAACACTGGATGGACTATAGATAAAATAGGTGGCAATGCGAGCTTGTAAACCACCTCACCCACTCTTTAAAGAATCTCAAAAAGTCTAATATACTTGGGGCTCAACTGCTCTTCTTTCCGAACATCATCACACCCTTTATGGGTGAAACCCGGAGCAATACCCTCTCTCCGGCCATGAATACAACATCACAAACTCTACGGTCGAGAAAACTCTTCTGCCTAGACTGAGCTATGCGAAGTCAATCCTGAATAATCTTGACCTTATCCAAGGCATCTTGTAGCCAAAAATGAGCCTCCCCCGGCTCAAACCATCCAATTGGCGAATGGCACCGCCTCCCGTATAATGCCTCATAAGGAGCCATTAGAATGCTCGACTGGTAGCTATTATTGTAGAAAAACTCCTCAAGTGGCAAGAACTGATCCCATGAACCTCCGAAGTCTATAACACAAGCGTGGAGCATGTCTTCAAATACCTGAATAGTGCACTCAGATTGTCCATCCGTCTGAGGATGAAATGTAATGCTCAATTCAACCCGCGCACCCAACTCACGTTGTATTGACATCCATAAGTACAAGGTGAACTGGATACCTCGATTAGAAATGATAGACACAGTTACACCGTAGAGATAGACGGTTTTACGGATGTAAATCTCAACCAACCGCTCTAAATAATAGATAATTGCCACAAGAATGAAATGCATTGACTTGGTCAGCCTATCCATAATAACCCATACCACATCGAACTTCCTCTAAGTCAGTGGGAGTCCAACAACAAAATCCATAGTGATATGCTCCAACTTCAACTCAAGAATCTCTAAATTGTGAAGCAAACCATCAGGTCTCTGATGCTCATACTTTATTTGCTGATAATTTAGATACTGAGCTACATATGCAACTATATCCTTCTTCATTCTCCTCCACCAATAATGTGGCCGCAAGTCTTGATACATTTTGGAGGCACCCGAATGAATAGAATACCGGGAGTTGTGGGCCTCCTCAAGAATCAACTCACGAAGTCCATCTACATTAGGAACACAAATACGACCCTGCATCCTCAAAACTCGGTCACTTCCTACAGTAACTTGCTTGGCATCTCCATGCTGCACTATGTCCTGAAGGAAAAGCAAATGAGGGTTATCATACTGTCGTTCCCTGATGCGCTCAAACAAGGAAGACCGAGCGCCTGTACAAGCTAGAACACAACTAGGCTCTAATTCATCCAGCCTCATGAATTGACTAGCCAAAGACTGAACATATGATGCAGGCGGTCTCTAACCGACAGGAATGTATACAGGGCTGCCCATACTCACTTCCTTTCTACTCAAAGCATCGACCACCACATTGGGATGATTCAAGTAGGTGATCTCATAGTCTTTTAATAGCTCCAACTAACTCTTCAACCTCAAATAGAGATCCATCTGTTTGAACAAGTACTGCAAGCTCCGATGATCTGTGAATACCTCACATGACATGCCGTAAAGATAGTGCCTCCAAATCTTTAACGCATGAACAATGGTTGCCAACTCAAAGTCATGAATAGGGTAATTCTTATCATGAACCTTTATCTATCGTGATACATATGCAATCACCCTGTCATCCTGCATAAATATTGCACCAAGCCCAATACGAGATGCATTATAATACACCGTATAAGATCATGAACCTGTGGGCAACACCAATACTAGCGTCATAGTCATAACAATATTGACCATCTGAACGGGGCACCTATCTAGGTCAACATGGTCAATCAGGCTGCTATAATGAGAACCCCTCTACAAACCGACAGTAATATCAAGCCAAACCCAAGAAACTCCGGATCTCCGTAGCTGAAGTGGGTTTAGGCCAGTTCTGAACTGCCTCAATCTTCTAAGAAACCACTTGAATGCCCTCTACCAATAGACGTGCACCAAGAAGGTGACTGAGTCCAACCAATACTCGCATTTTGAAAAAATAGCATATAAGTGGTTGTCTCTCAGAGTCTGAAGTATAATTCGGAGATGTTGCTCGTGTTTCTCTTGGCTACAGGAGCAGATCAAGATATCAGTAGAGGAATCCAAATAGGACTTAAATACTTAGTTTATCAAATCCATAAATGCTACTGGGGAATTTGTTAGCCCAAATGACATCACTAGAAACTCATATGCCTATACCGAGTCTAAAACGATGTCTTATGGACATCGGATGCCCTAATCGTCAACTAATTGTAGCCGGACCTCAAATCAATCTTTGAAAACACCTTGGAAACATGAAGCTAATCAAATAAGTCATCAATCCTCGGCAATGGATATTTATTCTTGATGTTAAATTTTCTTGATTGCCGGCAATCTATGTATATCCTCATAGATCCATCCTTTTTCTTCACGAACAATACAAGCGCACCCAAGGGCGAGACACTAGGTAATGAAGCACTTATCAAGAAAATCTTACAATTGATCTTTCGATTCATTAAACTCTGGCAGAGCCATACGGTATGGCGGAATAGAAATAGGCTGAGTGCTCGAAGCCAAGTCAATACAGAAATCAATATCCCTATCGGGTGGCATCCTCAGATGGCCTAGGAGGATGGCCTCTACCAAAAGTAGCCCCTACATCCAAATAAGGCACCACTAAACCCACCGGAATGGCGATGCCTCTTGTCATACCCATGTCCTCTCTCCTATGCAAGAACCATCTCGAGGCGCCTGGTGACATTAGCCTGAAAAGAAATCTCACCCTAGTCTCTTTGGCCATCTGTAGCTTGATAGGATGAGCGAGCCCCTTAATAAACCTCATTATTTTCTCTCTGTCGGTAGGAAGAAGAACAATAGCATGACGGAATCGATCCACAAAATAGGTCTCATACTGAGTGACTGACATACTGCCCTACTAGAAACGCTCGAACTGCCTGTAGTAATCCTCTCTTAGTGTGATAGGGAGGAACTTCTCAAGAAATAGCTAAGAGAAATGATCCCAAGTAAGAACAGGCAACCCAACTGGTCTGGTCGATACAAAATCCTTTCACTATCTTTTGGCAAAAACCGTCATCTGAAACACAGCAAAGTTGACCCCATTAGTCTCAACTATCCCCATGTTCCGCAACACCTCATGACAGCGGTCAAGATAATCTTGTGGGTCCTCAGAAGGTGCATCACTAAAGTGAACTAGGAAGAGCTTTGTAAACTTTTCCAATCTCAATAAACTCTCAGAAGATATGATTGTCCCATCAGCGGCATGTTCCGCAACAACTGGCTAAACTACCCCAACCTGAGAGACGGATGGTATAATAAAAAATGTACTGGCCTGGGCCACACTCTCCATAAGGACCACCAAACGGACTACAGCGTCCTGAAGCACTAGGGAGGCGATGAAACCCTGAGGGACCTGATCTTGTCCAATAGGTACAATCTGAGCTGGAACCTCCTTATCAAACTCCACTTGAGGCTTCACTGATGGTGATCCTGCTCGAGCTCTACCCCTGCCTCGACCTCAAGCACGACCTCAACCTCGACCTTTGCCCCTCATAGGAGCTCCTACTAGGGGCTCCAGCTGCTATCCAGCTGAAGATGCAATACATGTTCTCGCCATCTGCGAGAGAACAAGAGTAAAAGAGTTTAATTATCAATAAAATAATAAAATCACATGACAGATAAAAATAGAAGTCAAATTTGTTCCTAAGCTTCATAGCCTCTAGAAGATTAGTACATACGTCTCTATACTAATCCTCTTGACTCTACTAAGCCTTCTCGTAACTTGTGAGAACTAGTCAACCTAGTGTTCTGATACCAACTTATCACGACCCAGAATTCCCACCTTCGGGACCTTGATGGCACCTAACGTTTCACTTCCTAGGCAAGCCAACATTAGAGGATCTATAAGCCAATTATAACCAATTAAATAGAAATAAAGTTAAAATAAAGTACGAAATAACGTAATAAACCAATATCTAATACAACCCGGATCTGGAGTCAGAAGTTCACGAGCTTTTAGAATTTATAAAAACAGAGTCTGAAATAAGTATAATTGTCTCGAATGAAAAGAGCAGTAAATATGGGAGAATGAAAATGTAACGACCCCATTGAATGTTTTATTTTCTAGAACCCATTTACCCTAAATAAGACTTTCCATACTTGTTTCTACTAATTTATGACTTACGGGGATGGTTGGTTCGGGATTTGGAAGAGTTTGGGTTAAAATCGGAATACTTGGTTCCTTAAGGTTGGCCTAAAAGGACAATTTTGACTTCGGTCAACTTTTAGAGTAAACGACCTTGGAATTAGGATTTATTGATTTAAATAGGTTTGTATGTTGATTTCGAACTTGGGCGGAAGTCCAAATTGGATTTTGGATGACCTAGGAGCATTTTGGCGCCTAATAGTGAAAGTTGGTTCTTGAAGGTTTTTAGAAGTTCTTTAAATTTGGTTTGGAGTGGGTTTCGCTGATATCGAGGTCCAAATGAAATTCCAAGATCGAGAATAGTTCTGTAATGTCATTTAGGACTAGCACGTAAAATTTGGTGTCATTTCGAATAGTATAAGTACGTTTCGGCACATTGGAAGTAAATTGAAGAACTAGAAGTTCATAGGTTTGATTCAATTGGTTTTAGGGTGTGATTCTTAGTTTTAGTGTTTTTTTGGGAATTTTGAGAGTTTGAGCGAATCCGTTTTATGATTCCGAACTTGTTGGTACATCTGGGCCGGGCCCCGGGACTGAGCGTCAATCGAACGAGGCCTGCACCAAGTTGGAAGTTTGGAGCAAGAGCTAAAACTCCAGCTGTTGTCGTAACTGCACCTGCAGTTGGTCAGCTGCAGATGCCAACTTGCACATGCAAGTCAAGATGCACAGAAGTGGTCTAGGAGGGGCAGGCCAAGCAACGCAGGTGCCGCCCTACTTCCACATAAGTGAGACCGCAGATGCGGCCCTCTGGCCGTAGGTGCGACACCAGCCAACCTAGCCTGTTTATGCAGAAGTGGACCCTTGTCCGCGGAAGTGGGGGCGCAGATGTGGCCCACTGACCGCAGGTGCGACGCCAGCCAACCCAGCCTATTTTGGCAGAAGCAGACCCTTGTCCGCAGAAGCAGGGGCGCAGATGTGGCCCACTGACTGCAGGTGCAGAAAAAATGGAAGTAGTGCACTTCATTTAATACGGGACTTAGGCATTTTTGACTCATTTCACTCCATTGTTGGGCGATTTTTGGAGCTTCTTGAGAGGGATTTTCATCTAGTTTTTGGAGGTAAGTAATTTCTACCATATATGAGTTAGGTACTTAGATTGTGGGTAGATTAACATGTATAAAATTGTGAAAATCATCGATTAGAGGAAAACCTAGGGTTTTGATAAAAGTGAGGTTCTACAACGAAAATGATTATGAAACTTAGTGAAAATCATATATTATGTTCCTTAGGTCATGGGTAACAACTTCCTTAGAAACTTTTTGAAATTCGGGCATATGGGCCAGGGGGTGAATTTTAGGAATCTTGCCTTTGGGGTTGGGCAATCACTTTAATAGTTAGAATATGAACTTTTGAACCTATAAATATTGGTTTTTACACTATTTGAATAGTTTTGGATTGTTCGGCTCCGATTTGAGGGTTTGAACGCATTCTTGAGTTGGAAGTAAGCTTGAGAGGAGGTAAGTCTCTTTTCTAACCTTGTAAGAGGGAAATTCCCCCATAGGTAAACTTACTTAATATATGATTATTTGTGGGGGCTACGTACGGACGAAGTGACGAGAGTCCGTACGTAGCTACTATTCCTGTTATGTCCAGGTAGTTTTAGCTTTAAACTATGCTTTGTGGACACCGTTATTTGATTGTATGAATATAACAAAAAGGGATTTAGTTGAGGATTGCTAAGGATTCAAAGGCTTCAAGTTTAATTGTTTTCATTTTTAAAACAATCAAGAAAGGGCTATGATTTAAATGATAAAATTATACTAGACCACGTCGCACGTATGATCCGTGAGCGGGGTTATTTTGACTGTATCACATATATGATTCACGAGCGGGGTGAATAGATGCATCTACTATTCGCTCCGTTTGACCCTCGGCAGTGCACAATTTACATTTATATTGGATCGGGACGAACATCCTCGGTGGTATTTTTGTGTGATAATAGAGCTTGAGCTCTTTATAGTTTGTATAATTCGCTGCTTGAAAGGTTACTTGTTTTTAAATAAATACAGTGCTTTGAATTCTTAAATATGATGGAAGGATTTTCCAATTATTATTCTTGTTTTGAGCTTTCTATATCTACATACATTATGATTTAAAATATGAACTTCATATTATTATAGCATTAGCTCTAGTAAGTGTCGGAGTCAACCCCTCATCACTACTTCTTCGAGGTGAGACGAGATAGTTACTGGGTACATATTTTTATGTACTCACGCTACACTTATGTGCTTGATTGTATAGGATTTGAGGCTGGTGCATCTGGTCACCATTCCGACGCATATATCGGACTTTCAAGACTTCACAATGAGCTATCATCTTGAGCGGTCCTGTAGCAGTTAGAGCCTTCCTTATATTATATTTTCTGTCTATTCCTTTTAGACAGTAGACTAGTATTCTTTTGTATATTCTACTAGATTTTCAATACTTGTGACACCGGGTCATAGCACACACGCTAGTAGACTTATGGTTTTTTATTTGCTTTCGTGATTTCAATTTTACTTAATTGCTTCCGCTTAAATTGTGCTTTATTTGCAAACTCCTAAACCTTGATTAAATAAGAAAGATAACATTCACTTAGTAACATATTTAAAATGGAAAACCACTAGATTTATTAATATTGGCTTGCCTAACAACGGCGTTGGGTACCATCATGACATGAAATGGAAATTGGGTCGTGACAATATGGTATCAGAGCACTAGGTTCACGTAGGTCTAGCAATTTATGGGCAGACCTGGTAGAGTCTTGGAGATCGGTATGGAGACGTCTGTATTTATCTTTGAGAGGCTATAGGGTGTTAGAAAACTACTTTGTATTCATATCTTATCATGCAGTTTATGGTATACTAAATTTCCTTATTCTATTTTCTAATAGATGGTGAGGACGCGTACGGCAAATGTTCTTGACCCGGGAGGAGCTATTCCCCCCGTTGCTGGAGGTCAAGGCAAAGGCTGGGGAAGGGCACTGGCCCGAGGTAGGGAATGAGGGCATCCTAGAGGTGTCCCAATAGCACCACCAGCAGATCCAGTAGAGGATCCCGTCATCGAGGAGTAGGATGAGGTGCCTGTTCCAGAGCCAGCCCTGGTAGATTTCATGACAGGATTGGGATTTCAGGAGGTCATTGGCTATAAGTTGTGGTTTGTGGACACTATGACTCAGGCTGGTTTATTTCCAACAGACCCAACTACATCTCAGGTAAGAGGGGGAGCACAGACCCTACTATTCAGGCTCCTGGGCACGCAATTGGCGTATATAGACCCCAAGTACACTACCCGTGGGCGGGGCCCAGCCAATTACCGCAGTAGTACCTCAGCCTAGACTAGCTGCAAATGGAGATCCGTAGAAGCTACTAGACAAATTGACTAGTCTATACCCTCCTATCTTTGGGGGTGAGCGGCATGAGGACGCCTAGGACTTTATTGATCGGTGCAGGGATAGACTGTACAACAAGAGGATATTGGAGTCCCATAGAGTAGATTTCACAACTTTTCAGTTGGAGTGCAGGGCCCGTAGATGGCAACAGTCTTACCTTCTTGGCAGACCAGCGGGTTCTCCTCCCATGACTTGGGATCAGTTTACACAGCTTCTATTGGACAAGTATATTCCACCCTCTCAGAGGGAAGCGTTACAGTGTCAGTTTGACCAGCTCGAGCAGGGTTTGATGTTTATGACCGATTATGAGGTAAGATTTTCTGAGTTGTTTCGCCATGCACTTACCATACTTCCTAAGGATATAGAGAGAGTGCAAAGATTCATTGCAAGGTTGCACCCCGGTATTCGGCCTAGCATGGTCTGAGAGGTTGAGATGGGTACTGATTATCAGTTAGTGGTGGAGATTTCTCAGAGGATTGAGGGCTATCGCCAAAGGGATGGACAGCAGATGCAATAGGACAAGAGTTCCCGATTCTATGGAGATTTTAATGGTGCCCTGTCTAAAGGCAGAGGTCAGTTTGGGAGGGCTTAGCCTAACAGGACCATATATCCAGCACCACCACCACCTCCTCGGGGTGCTCCAGTGCGACCCTATTTCAGCGTTATGCCAGAGAGTTCTTACCGCCTACTAGTTCATCAGGGTTCTTCCAGTGCCTATTTCAGTGCCATGCAAGAGTGTTCATCCACCCACCAGCCATTTAGGGTTCTTCTAGTGAGTATTTAGGCCATCAGAGTCAAACTTTGGGACAACAATCGATGGTACGGAGAGGTTGTTACGAATATGGAGATCCAATTCACATGAAGAGGACCTGCCCTAAACTTCAGGGCAAGGCAGTACAACAGGGTCATCAGCCTATGATTGCAGCACCAGCCAGCCCAACTACCTAGAGGTGGGGGACAGGCTGGTAGGGGCCATCCTAGAGGTGGAGGCCCGGCAGGGAGAGGTCAGCCAGCTATTGTTTAGCCAGGTGGAGGCTAGCTAGTCGGTGCTCTAACTAGATTCTATGCTTTTCTTGGCAGACCAGATGTAATGGCCTCAGATATCATGATCACACGTATTATTTATATCTGTGATATGTATGCTTTGATATTATTTGATCTAAGGTCTACCTATTCATATGTTTCATCTCTATTTTCTCATTTCTTGAATATTCCTCGTGACTCTTTCAGTACTCATATTTATGTGTTTACTCTTGTAGACGATTCTGTAGTTATGAATTGGATCTACCGGTCCTGTGTGGTTTACATTCTATGGTTACAAGACTAGAGCGGAACTTCTGTGATATGATCGACTTTGAGATTATCCTGGGCATGTACTGGTTATCCCCTTATCATGCCATCCTTGATTGTTATGCCAAGACTATTACTTTAGGAATGCTAGAGTTGTCGATATTGGAGTGGAAGGGTTCCTCTATTAGTACGTCCAATTGGGTTATCTCTTTTTTGAAGGCTTGACATATGATCGATAAGGGTTGTTTGGCTTATCTAGATTATGTTCGGACAGCACCGCAGTCTCCGACGATTGATTCAGTGCCAATAGTCTTGGATTTCACTGATGTGTTTCCTTTTGACCTTCCAGGTATGCAACTAGATCGTAATGTTGATTTTTGTATTGATTTGGGACCAGGTACCTAGCCTAGATTGATCCCACCATATCGTATGGCTCCGAAAGAGCTGAAAGAGTTAAAGGAGCAGCTCGAGGAGTTATTAGCAAAGGGATTTGTCAGACCAAGTGTATCACCTTGGGGTGAACCAGTGTTATTTGTGAAGAGAAAGATGGGACTATGTGGATGTGCATTGATTACCGCCAGTTGAACAAAGTAACCATCAAGAACAAGTACCCGTTTTCGTGTACCGATGATTTGTTTGACCAATTGCAAGGTGCTAGGGCATTTTCTAAGATCGGCTTGAGATCGGGGTACCATCAGTTGAAGATTCGGGACTCAGATGTTCTGAAGACTACTTTCCGTACTAGATATGGCCATTATGAGTTACTAGTGATGTCCTTCGGTTTGATTAATGCCCTAGTGGCGTTTATGGATTTGATGAACCGAGTTTTCAGGCCTTATATTGGTTCTTTTGTTATTGTCTTCATTGATGACTTCTTGATTTACTCATGTAGCCTGGGGAGTATGAGTAGCATTTGAGAGTGGTGCTTCAGACGTTGCTAGAACAGAAGCTATATGCTAAGTTCTCCATATGTGAGTTTTGGCTAGAGTCTGTGGCATTCTTTGGAGATGTTGCACCAGGAGAGAGTATTAAGGTGGATCCCAAGATTGAGGCAGTTCAAAGTTGGCCACGTCCCACTTTAGTGATTGAGATAAGGTGTTTCCTCGGGTTAGCAGGTTATTAACGCGGTTTGTGCAGGGTTTTTCCTCTGTTGCAGCACCTTTGACTAGAACCCAGAAGGGTGATCCATTTCGTTGGTCCGATGATTCTGAGATAAGTTTTCAGAAGGTCAAGATAGCATTGACTACAGCACCGGTTCTAGTGTTTCCTTTCATTTCGGGAATATATACGGTGTATTGTGATGCTTCACACATTGGTTTGGGTTGTATACTAATGCAGGAGGGGCAAGTTATTGCATATGTTTCACGTCAACTGAAGATTTATGAGACAAATTACCTTGTGTATGATCAAGAGTTAGCCGAGATTGTTAATGCTCTTAAGATCTTGAGGCATTACCTTTTTGGGGTATCATGTGAGGTTTACGCTAATCATTGCAGCTTATAGCATTTGTTCAAGCAAATAGATCTTAATTTGAGGCAGCATAGATGGCTTGAGCTATTGAAGGATTATGACATCACCATTCTTTATCATCCGGTCAAGGAAAATATGGTCGCGGAAGCAAGAAGGCGGAGAGTATGGGTAGCTTGGCATTCATTTCAGTAGAGGGTAAGCCACTAGCTTTGAACATTCAGTCTTTGACTAACAGACTGGTGAGGTTGGATATTTCAAAGCCCAGTCGAGTTCTTTCATGTGTTGTTACTCAGTCTACATTATTGGGGAAGATCAAGCCTTGGTAGTTTGATTATCCACATTTGGTAGTTCTTAGAGAGATAGTACTATAGGGTGGTGCCAAGGAGGAGGATAGTGTTTTGCGACTCCAGGGTTACCTATGTGTTCCTAATGGCGATAGCTTGAGAGAGAGGATTCTAAAGGAGGCAATTCTTGTATGTTTTATTGCCCAGTCTTCATTATTAGGGCAGATCAAGGCTCAGTAGTTTGATGATCTGCATTTGACAGTTCTTAGAGAGATGATACTATAGGGTGGTGCCAAGGAGGAGGATGTTGTTTTACGACTCCAGGGTCGCCTATGTGTTCCTAATGTCGATGGCTTGAGGGAGAGGATTCTAGAGGAGGCACACAGTTCACATTATTCTATTCATCCAGGTGCTACAAAGATATATAATGACCTGATACAGCATTATTGGTGGTGACGGATGAAGAAAGACATAGTAGAGTATGTAGCTAGGTGCCTAAATTGCCAGCAGGTCAAGTATGAGCACTAGAGGTCGGGTAGCCTACTTCAGTAAATTACTATACCTGAGTGAAAATGGGCGTGCATTACTGTGGACTTCGTAGTTGGGTTGTCGCGGACTTTGCGGAAGTTTGATGCAGTTTGGGTCATTATTGCCCGATTGACCAAGTTGGCACACTTAATTTCGGTTGTGACTATGTATACTTCAAAGAAGTTGGCCTAGATTTATATTTGGGAGATATTTTGGTTGCATGGTGTGACTGTTTCCATCATATCAGATAGAGGCCCTCAGTTCACTTCACATTTTTGGAAGGACGTACGAAGTGATTTAGGGACCCGTGTTGAGCTCAACACAGCATTTCATCCACAGAGCGACGGACAAACAGAGCGGACAGTTCAAATATTGGAGGACATACTAAGAGCATGTGTGATTGAATTTGGAGGACAGTGGGATCAGTTCTTGCCTTTGGCCGAGTTTTCTTACAACAACAGTTATCAGTCCAGTATCAAGATGGCTCTATTTGAAACTTTATATGGTCGGCAATTTTGTTTTCCCATCGGGTGGTTTGAGCCCCGCGAGGCTAGGTTATATGGTACAGATCTGGTAAATGATGCCTTGGAAAAGGTAAAGTTGATTCAGGAGCAACTTCGCACATCATAGTCTAGACAGAAGAGTTACGTGGATCAGAAGGTGTGATGTATCATTTATGTTCGGTAAGAACGCTCTCTTGAAAGTCTCACCAATAAAGGGTACTATGAGATTCCGGAAGAAGGGAAAGTTAAGCCCAAGATTTATAGGCGCATTTGAGGTGTTAAGGCGTGTTGGGGAGGTTGCTTATGAGCTTGTGGAGGTTGCTTATGAGCTTGATTTACCTCCCAACCTCTCTAGAGTTCATCCAGGTTTTTACGTGTCTATGCTTCGGAGGTATCACGCTGACTTGTCACATGTTCTAGACTTCAGCACTACTCAGTTAGATGAAAGCTTGGGTTATGAGAAGGAGTAGTTTCTATTGTTGCTAGACAAGACCGCCAGTTGAGATCCAAGAGGATTTCTACGGTAAAGGTTTAGTTGAGGAGCCAATCAGTCGAGGAGGCAACTATCGTGCCCCCTTTTTCCCTTCGCAGAATCGAAAAATCGGGTTTATGACATTTTGGGCATACGACAACTCATTCCGTTTGGGAACTGGGTTTTGTATTTGAATAATCGCCAACTAATGATTTAAGGTGCATTAGGACACCTATAAGGTTTACTTCTAAGTTTGTTTGATAACCAGAGTTAGGGTAAGGGCTTGAACTTATTCTAAAGGGAAGGTGTTAGGCACTCCTAAGGATCCACTAGTGTGGTTCCCGGCCAAACAGTTTTTAATGAATTTGTGCAATTTAGCAAATAGACAAGTATAGGCTCAAATAGTAGGGGATTTAAGTTTAAACACATAAGAGTTCGAAAGAGTAATTATTAAAAGGCGGATTTTGAAAAGAAGTTGGAAATGAAAAGAAAAGGGGCCCTAGGTTTATTTATAATATGGATCACATCAATGCAATACCCGGTAATCACTTCTCAAAAGAGGGGCTACACGTGGTATTAGTGCACCGGTCATCATATCCATATCTACCCTTCCCACCCCGTCGAGGTATTAAAGCGCGGATTGTTCTCGACAACTATTGCATGTTATTACCCGTCCCATTCCTATCAGTCCCGAAGGAACTTAGGACTACTATTCCTAAAGGGTAGGGATATTAGGCTGACTTTTAGGTTTCAAAAGGTGAAAAAGCTAAGGCAAAATTAAAAAACACATAGGACTACACATAAAGGGGAAACATGTAAACAACTAAAAGACTCATGTATATCTCCTCAAGCAAAGCACATAAATAGCATGACTTAAACACAATCAGGGTCTGAATCTAAAGTACTAAGGCAATGGGAGTTTTAATTGTTGAGGCAGACCAATTTATTATATAACTCATATAAGAAGTCCGAATCAGGCCTGCCTGCTAGTTGTAGCAGTTACTAATTAACAAAGGCGGGTTCAATTATATTTGTTGTCACCTAAGGCTTGCCTAAGTGTTTGGGTGAAATCCTATAAACATGCTTTCTAAACCGTATTAATAAGAAGAGAGAGAGTTGTTTTTAAAAATTAGTTTAGAACAGTATGAGTTGAACTGATTTTAGACTAGACTGGTTTCAGATTCTATAGACATTGATATCTATTATTACTAATTTTAAATCCTATAGAAATGATATCTAGTTGAATGTGAAATGAAGCAGACAGCATTTGCTTGAAATTCCTATAGGCATGATTTCTATGAAAAGGTACTGGTTTTAATCTATTGGACATGATGTCAGATTATAACCAATTGGATCTTAAGAATATGGTGTCTAAGTGTGGTAATAAACACACAGAGTTTAAGAAAAATCCAATAGGCATGTTATTTAAATGCAGAATTTAAAACAGGTCCTTTAGACAGGTTCTCTAAATACAGAGTTAAACATGCAGACTAAAAAAAGTCCTATAGGCATATTATCTAAATGCTGAATTAATCATGCAGAAAACAGCTCCTATAGGCATGTTCTCTACCTTTCTAATAGTTAAGCATGCATAATTACCCAGCCCTTTCCACCAACCAACCCCAATGTTTATTACAACTTATTATAGACCAAATAGTGAATTATATAAAAATAAAAGTGTAAAAGAAGGAGTTACAACCAGAGGAAGCCTGATTCTTGACTTCCTCTCTGAGTTATGGAATAAACCACCGCAAATGCCATTTGTTTCAAAGCCTTTCTCAGACTTGAGTGTGTCAAAGTTCCCGAAGGGTCTCAAGGGACCCCGGGCAGTGCATACACCCAAGTTTGCATAACCAGATAGAGATGAGTGCAGTGTGGAAGGCCCAGCCCTTATGTGTCCAAGGTCAGAGGGAGCTCATGGGTCCCAAGGTAAGGCTCACACAAGAGGGGCAAAAACTAAGTCTAGGAGTCTAATGGAAGTGTAGAAACAGAGATTTTAAACTGAGTGGAAAATAGAGAGGGGTAAGGGTGATTGGAAAATAGTAGTAGTAAAGCTAACACTACACAGAATCAACATTTTTGTACAAAGGGGTCAGGGGTTTGGGAATTCATTGCAGGGAGCATATGACCTTAGGAAGGGGTCATGTTTGGGCATGCACAGCAATAGATGGTACCAGTATGCCCATAAACTAGCTAGAGGACACAGCACATAGAGGGGATATGAAGCATATGACCCTAGGGAGGGTCAGGTTTAGGTTATGCACAGCAATGTCTAATGCTGACATGCCCTCAAACCAACCAGAAAATACAAACACATATGGGATATGGGGGTTTGGGATTCATAAGTCATAATCACATAATCAAATGACTGACATAGTATTTATACATAAAGGAACACATTGATTTACAACATGCTTTAGGAATGAAACTTGATTAAGCACAAGCAGGAAACAGGCAAGAGTAAAGGAAATAGTAAAGAAAACATGTTTTTTTATGCTTGAAGATTAATTAGAACATACCAGTAAAGAAGCAAATGCAGAAAGAAAAGAGCAAATTTCCATAGGCTAACATTGGCTTTTAGCCGGCTAGACAAGGCAGCAACACAAGTAGTAACAGAGAAAAGAGAGATTTTTGAGTGAAGTGTGTGTTCTAAACTCAAGTGGTTCGCTCGTTTGAAAGAAGAGGAGTGTAGGGTATTTATATTTTTTTGAAAATGAGTGAAGGAGGGGTAATAAGTAAAGTTTTAATACAAATATGGAAACAATCAACTGTCAGCATCAATTATACAAGTGATTCCCTTTAATTAAGGAATCACTGTTTAACGGGTAGTAATAGATTCAAATAAGCAAAGAGATCAGTTTAGAGACAGACTGATTATTGCCATAAAAGGAGTAGTACAAGCATTAAGTAAGTAATCAAGGTACAAATATATGCTTATTTTGGAAAAAGATTCAGTAAGAGAAAATATCACAGTAAAGGGAAAAGAATCAATCAATTCTAAACAGGCGAGTGAAATTAGGGTTTATAAAGGAAAAGCTTTGAAATCGGTCACACGATTAGTGATCAGTCAAAGAAGAAACATGCTTCTGCACTTTAGTCTATAAACAGAGTGAACAGAAGACATCAGACATGTGAGGCCAAGCACATTGGCAAAAGAGATAATCACATGCATGCAGTAGTGGCAGAAATAAGCCAAGGTTTGGTAGTAAAGCAAACATTCGAAGCATAGTAATAAAGTAGGTCAAGTCATACTGAATCAACAGTGCAGAAAATAGAGTATCAGAAATATGCAAAGGTCTCACAGTAGCAGGTGAGGAAACCTTTTGAAAAGTTAGGGTTTCAGCCATAGTCGAGTTGAAAGATAGTAAAATTAGATAAGTCACATAAAGAAAAGAAAGTCTAAAACAAAAGCTTTTAGTCGAGTCAAGTACTCAAAAAACAATTTCAGACCCAAAGACCTAGGGATTTTCAATAACAATCGATTTTTTAAAAAAATGGTAACACAGATAAGTCAAACGGGAACGAGGAACTTAGTTAAACAAGTATACATTTAAACAAACAGCTTCAGGATTCGAATGAGACCCAAAAGAAATTAGGGTTTTCAACATGCTGACTCAAGTAGAAGGAAAGCATAACAAATAGTTCATAGTAAAATCATAAAACAACATCGAGAATCAGAGAAGAGATTTTTGAAATAACTTAAAGGAATACCTAATCAGAACAATGAAGAGTCGTTTTGAAAGCAACGTTGAAAAACCTTCGAGAAAAAATTCTTAAAAAAGTTCATGGAAAGCACAGATCTAAGGCAGATCTGAAAGAAATGAAAGATCTTAGAGATTAGGGTTTCAGAAAACCCAAAAGAAACGAGAAAGATCTCGAAAGTTAATGATCTAACAAGAAAATGTCAAGGACCTGCCTCGAAAGGCCATAGATGGCCGGAAAAGGTCGTGGCTGGCCGGAGAAAGGCCATGAACACAAGTCAAGCAACGATTGGACCAAACTCCTTCAAATTCTGGTCATGAAACCACAAAACTGAACACATAGAAGCCATGAAAAGCTGATACAGGTCTCAAATGACCACAGAAGGCCATGGATTAGGGTGTAGTTTGATGGCGGCGGCTAGGGTTTGTAAGATTTCAGAGAGAGTTGAGAGAGAAGAGGTATTCAGAGGCGACGGTTGTTGAGGAATAAGGTAGGGTAAAGGGATAGTTTGGGTTAAAAAAAGGAAAGGGGTAATGGGAGTCGTTGATCTAAACGATCAACGGCTGGGATTAAAGGGGTAAGGTGGGGAGTCCGGGTTTGGGTCGGTTCAATTTGAAATTAGGTTAGGGTAATTAGGTTAAAAATGGAATTGGGCTGGGGAGATTGGGGGCTTGATTTGGGTTATAATTGAAATCCAATTTGGGCTACAATTTAAATAGCCATTTTTTCCCTTTTATTTATAAAAATAGAAAATAAGTTTCTAAAAATAAATTGAGAGCACTAAAATGATTTACAATGTATAATTAACTATTTAAAAATACTGGACTTAATTTTTGTAAATGTAAACGTAATTAAATCCTAAAAGAGGCTAATATTATAATTATACAATTTAGCTTTTAAAAATACTAAATAAATTTGTAAAAAATATGAAAAAGTTTCCTTAGTTATATTTTAGCATAGATATAAAATTTCAATAAGTGAATCACCAAAAAATAATATTTTAAAAAATAATTATTGGTTTTTTATGGATAAAATAGGGGAATAAATTGATTCAAAAACCTTTAAAAATTAAGGAAAAGCAATGAAACACTTGGACATACTTAAATATGCATACATATGCTATTTTGAAGATATTTTGCATATTAAAATATATATATAGGGAAAACTTGAGTATCAACAGCAACCTGGGAGTTCGATGAGGACATGTGGAGCAGATATCCACACTTATTCAGCACTTCAGGTGTCAATCTAAACCCGTTCAAGGACGAATATTTGTTTAAGAGGTGGAGAATCTAACGACCCGACCTATCGTTTACCTTATAGAACCTTGTTCCCCTAAATAAGACTTCGTGTACTTGCTTTTACTGACTTTTGAATTGCGGGGATGGTTAGTTCGGGATTTGGAAGAGTTTGGGTCGAAATCGAAAAACCTGGTTCCTTAAGGTTGGCCTAAAAGGACAAGTTTGACTCCCGTCAACATTTTGAGTAAACGACCTTGGAATCAGGATTTGACGGTTCCTATAGGTTCATATGATGATTTCGAACTTGAGCATATGTCCTCCTAATAGTGAAAGGTTGTTCTTGAAGGTTTTTAGAAGTTCTTTAAGTTTTTTTTGGAGTGGGTTTTGGTGATATCAAGGTCTAGATGGAATTCCGAGACTCGGAATAGTTCTGTAATGTCATTTAATACTTGTACATAAAATTTGGTGTCATTCCGAGTAGTATAAGTACATTTCGGCACATTGAAAGTAAATTGAAGAACTTGAAGTTCATAAGTTTGATTCAATTGATTTTAGGGTGTCATTCTTAGTTTTAATGTTGTTTTAGGCATTCCGAGAGTTTAAGCAAGTCCGTTTTATGATTCCAAACTTGTTGGTACTTTTAGGAGGGGCCCCGGAGGCCCCGAGCATCAATCGGACGAGGCCCGGACCAAGTTGGAAGTTTGGAGTAAGAGCTGAAGCTACAACTGTTGTCATCATCGCACCTGTGGTTGGTCAGTCGCAGGTGCGAGCCAAGATGTGCAGAAGCCATCCAGGAGGGGCAGGCCAAGCTTCGCAGGTGCGGCCCTATTTTCACAGAAGCGAAACCGCAGATGCGGCCCTTTAACCGCAGGTGCGACGCCAGTCACCCCAGCCCATTTCCCCATAAGCGGGCCCTTCTCCGCAGAAGCGGGGGCACAGATGCGGCCCACTGACCACAGGTGCGGAAAATCTGGAGGCAGTGCACTCCATTTAATACGGGACTTAGGCACTTTTGACTCATTTCACTCCATTGTTGGGCGATTTTAGGAGCTTCTTGAGAGGGATTTTCATCTAGCTTTTGGAGGTAAGTAATTTCTTCCATATGTGAGTTAAGTACTTAGATTATGGGTAGATTAACATGTATAAAATTGTTAAAATCATGGGTTAGAGGAAAACCTAGGGTTTTGATAAAAATAAGATTCTACCGCGAAAAACTTTGGGAAAATCATATATTATGTTCCTTAGGTCATGGGTAACAAATTCCTTAGAAATTTTTAGGAATCCGGGCACGTGGGCCCCGGGTTTAATTTTAGGAGTCTTGCCTTTAGGATTGGGTAATCACATTATTAATTAGAATATGAATTTTTGAACCTATAATGATTGGTTTTTACACTATTTGAATAGTTTTGGATTGTTCGGCTTCTATTTGAGGATTTGAGCGCATTCTTAAGTTGGAAGTAGGCTTGAGACGAGGTAAGTCTCTTTTCTAACCATTTAAGAGGAAAATTTCCCCATAAGTGAACTTAATTAATATATGATTATTTGTGGGGGCTATGTACGCACGAAGTGACTAGAGTCTGTACGTAGCTACTATTCATGTTATGTCCAGGTAGTTTTTGGTTTACCCCGTGCTTTGTGGACACCATTACCTGATTGTATGTGCTAAATGTAACAAAAGGAATTTAGTTGAGGATTACTAAGAATTTAAAGGCTTCAATTTGAATTGTCTTCATTATAAAAGAATCAATAAAGGGTTGTGATTTAAATGATAAAATTATACTGGACCGCGTTGTACGTATGATCTGCGAGCGGGGTTATATTTTGACCGTGTTGCGTGTATGGTTTGCGAGTGGGGTGAATAGATGTATCTATGGTTCACTCCGTTCGACTCTCGGCAGTGCACAGTTTACATATATGTTGGATTAGGCAGATCGTCCTCGGTGGTATTTATGTGTGATAATAGAGCTGGAGATCTTTATAGTTTGTATTATTCGCTGCTTGAAAGGTTACTTGTTTTTAAATGAAGAAAGTGCTTCAAATTCTTAAATATGATGGAATGATTTTCCAGCTATTATTCTTGTTTTGAGCTTACTTTTATCTGCATACATTATGATTTAAAACTGTAACTTCATATAAAAAGGACTATTGGGTGCTAGATTTCTGTCTTGATGTGATGTACAGTCTCGAGTTATTAGTTTATTGAAGGATATTTCATGTTGTTTAATTGTAGAACAAATTAGATTCTCATGTCTTATTGATGAGTTCAGACACAGAAAGATTAAGTGAATGGGTTGTAGTTGTGGTTATGAAAGGGCATAGAGGGATGTCAGTTTGAGGATAAGCATGTGGATTATAACCTGCAAGGTAATCTATGAATGTGTGATCTTTACGATGTTGTGTAGAGACTTTCTTTCTACCAGTGGGTTATATTTCTGCAATTTAAGTTTGAGTTGGTTGAGAAATTTGACATGACTATCACGAGGATGAATGCGAGATTAGCAGATGATTTGAGGTATTATATGGTTTGTGTTACATGAGCTTATGAATATTTGAGTTGAATCTCAATACGGTATTATGGAAGTAATAAAGCATGGGAATTATGAGTTGTCAAGTGTTTTTTTCTATGGCTTTGAGCCAAGTGGGTGAGTCTGCTATCCACGATTTGATTGCTTGGTTATGTGATACAGGTTTCGATTTGAGGCATACTTGTGAATCATATATGTCTTACACATGTTGGTTTTGAGGATGACTCGAGTAAGAGAATTTCTGGATACGGGTTATACTACACTTTATGGGTAAATGGAAATCATGGAATAATTTGAGTTGTTATTCATGACAGATGTTGTCACACCTCCTTTTTACACACCTATCCCGAAGGATATTGTATAAGGGAGTTTTTCATTTAAAGTGACATTATTTGAAATGGAATTATTTATTTATTTTTTAGAGTCGCCACTTGGGATAGGATTGGCTTTTGGTATCCCAAGTCACCGGTTTAACTTGAATCCCAAATCGAGGAAAATTTTGACTTCCCAGTTGGAGTCTACGAACCAGAAATTCTGAATAAGGAATTCTGTTGACCCGAGGGAAGGTGTTAGGCACCCCCCGAATCCCGTGGTTCTAGCACGGTTGCTTAAATTATTATAATTGGCTAAAAATCTGATTTTAATACATGTTTTAACGTATGTACTTTTTAACGTCAAACTGCTTTTATTATTATTTTTAAAGAGAATTGCAATATCACGGAAACGCATCTCGAACCACGTCACATAAATGCACCCGCGGTTTTTGACACATTCCGACTTCGTCGAGATTTGGATTTGGGTCACATAAATGTGCACCCGAGTTTAGGAAAGTAATATTATTTAAGTAATGGGCCTAAAGCAATTAGCGTATTATTTACTTTGTGGGAGGCCATGAAATTCCCTAAACGGCACGTCTCGAATTCTAAATATTTTAATATGAACATTTAAAGAGGGCCCCGCAATTTATGCATTTTATTTGGGGGGGCTCACCATGTTTTATTATTTAAAGGCCATCCTGGAGCAAACTATAATTTTCTATTGAATTGGTCTCTAAAAAGGCCTAATCAATTAGCATTGTACCATTTGGGCCTCAAATTCAAGTCCGAACTTAAACAAGAGAAGAACCTCTTAATTTAAATCCGCTACCTAATTTAGAAGGCTCAAAATTGATTTGTTTTTTCTTTAAAGGAAATTATCAAATTGAACAAAGACCTTCAACAATTAATTCTCAGGCTTGGGTCCAGTCACTAAGAGGAGGAAATCAAAGTTTAACCAAGATTGCTTGGGCTCCTAATCATTTATGCTAAAAATTGGGCATTTTGCTAATTCTGAATAGCTTCTCATAATTGGGCCAAACTAAAAGAAACCCTGCCCTGGCCCAAGCAGCCCAGGAAACTAGACGGAGCAACTCAAGGCTTAACTATTAACTACTGTCAGTATTTAACTTTTGCCACACATGAACATTTGATCTTGGCAATTGGCATTCAAATCACGCAACACACAGCATCTGAACATTTTATTAAGCTATTAGTTAGTACAAGATTTGGACGGAATCTACTGTTTAGTCAGGAGATAAAATCAAATTTAACAACTGATAATGCTACACTCATATCCAATTTTTTATTGAAACTTCACTTTGCTAATTTAACATTCAAATTCGTTCTAGGATGAATATACAACTCGAATTTTAAAGACAGGGTTACAAGCTAAACACCTATAGATGAGGAATGATTTTTTGTGGTCCAATATGCTGAAAACTCAGGTTTAAATCTAATTTCAGGCTAATAGGCTTATCTTATGTGAATTATGATTATGTGCACATATCAACTCATTAGGACATGAAGCTTGAACAAACAATCTTATCCTAATTAAATCTACTACCAATTTAGACATGCTGAAACAGTTCAAAACAGTCTAGATAATCTTAATTTATACAACTATCAGGAATAACCATCAAATGCCAACTTATAAGCTAACATAGTCTATAATCAAAGCCAGTTTTAAAGTCCAATTATACAGTCCATATTCCAAAATAGTCCCAGCAATTCAAATTAATTTACAATAAGAACATTAACAAATCGCAACAAATTTATAACGAAACAGGCAACAAGTCTATTTTATTTTCAACTGGACAATCACGTTGCTTCAAAATCAGGACATGTACCTGGAAATTTAAACACAAAGAAGGAGATGGAGTCAGAAGAAGTAGTAGGGAATTTGCAGGATCAAACAACATTTCACAGCCATAGGAAAACAACAGCAATGAGTCTGGAATCCCAGCAATGAAAAACAGCCAAAAGACAGCCCAAAACTGACTTGAACAGACCAAATATAACTTGAAATCAACCCAGGAAGTGTTTCAAACCCAAATCAACCAATAAACTGACCAAAAACAACTTGAATAGATCCACACGAGATGGAAATTGAATCCAGGAACAACTAGAAGTCTGAATTAAAAGCTAAACTGGAGATCAACCTAAGAGAGAATTCAATGTAATAGTATTTTATTTTTTTTGAGTTTTCTGCTGTTTTTCTTTTTGTTTTTGGTTTTTTGAAGGAATTAAGATCTAGAAGGAAGTTTTTTGAACTCTAGGAGTCAGATTTTTTCTTCTTTTGATTTGAAATTCAAATTTTAAGGCTAAACCTTGCTAAAAAATGCTTTGGGAGGGAAATTTGGATGCTGGAAGTTTTTGGGAAATTTTCAGATCTGAAAACATGTGAAAGAAGACATGGGGACTGCCTTTTAATAGGCAGAAAATCAGGGGGAAGCTTCTAGGTTTCATTACTCATTTTCCCCCTCTTTTTATTTTCAATTTTTATACATTAGTCCTAAAGTTTTAACTTGTTTCTCAAGCTACTACATTAGGTTCTAAAATTTTAACTAAATAACTTATTCTAGAAGAGTCTAGGGTATTGTAATTTCCAGTCACTAACATATTTCTTGAGTAAAATACCTACATTAGCCCTTTATTCAAACTAAATTTACTATCCTATACTAAGCTAAACTAAACCCTGACTAATTCATGGTCAATTAACAAAATCAATTCAACGATGATCAAAACAACCTAATTCTTAATCAGACCCCAAAGTTAGACTAATAATCCAACTGAAATATTTCAGACTAAAATTAATAACCAAACTTGAAATTAAAACTGCTACTGGTAATTCAATCAACAGAAACAAAAAAAAAACAAAAATAAGAGTCAACTACACTATAACAGTCCATATGATCGAAAAACAAGAAAATGACAGAAGAAAAATCTAAAACTAAACAAACAAAATCAGTGCATAAAAAGTAAAGAAAGGCATGAATGAATTAAAAGGAAATAGAGACTGGAATTAAAACTTATTTAAAAATAAAAAAAGAACAGAACTAAAAAAAACTCATCAATTTTGGACCCGGACCCAATTGCCTTTCCAATTTCGACCACGAGATGATATTAATCAACCATTCTTGTTAAGAACGGTTAAATAACATCAAATCGTGGTGAAATTGTGCCCAAATCGGAGAAGAAAGTGAACTTGCCCAAATTCCAGATTTTAAACCCTAGATTCGAGAAGTTTGGGGAACTTTTGAAGGGAAAGGAGTGTGTATTAGTGATGTGCGGGTAGAGGCGAGCCTAGGGTGTAAATTTGGTAGGGATTGGGGACGGCACCGCCGCGCGCGGTGGTGGCGGCGCCTAGGATTTGGCATATTTGAGGCGTTCCAGGGATGTTCGAGAAAAACCAATGGTAGATATGGAAAGATGAGGGAAGGAGTATTTAATGATGTAAATTTGGGTGAGGTTGGAGGTTTACCGTAGCCGTGGGCGATTTCCGGCGGTAGAATTGGGTGGAGCTGGTGGGGACAGTGGGTACGAGGAGGAAGACCTTGGTCTCTAGGGGTTTTATGATTTTAAGACAATTTTATATAAAATCGATATCAATTAAGGGCCGTTGGATTAGAGTGAACGGATGGCTTGGATTTAACGTGACAAAACGACGTCGTTTTATAAGTCTGAAGGCTGGACCGGATTATTGGTTATTTGGGCTTGGACCGGGGACGGTTGGAAGGGTTTTGGGCCATTGGGTTGTGGTATTGCACGAAACTGGCCCAAAATTTGCCAGCCCTTTGCCTTTTATTTCACTTTCTTTTATTTGTTTTCTTCTTTTCTTTTTGTATTTTATTTATTTATTTTTTAAATTTTGGACTTTATTAAATAAAAAATTAAAAATAGCCAAACCTGATTTAATTCTAAATAAGACTAATTAAATTTTCTAAAATTAACTAGGTCCTAATTTTAAGAGAAAAATTAAACAAAGGTGAAATTAAAGGAACAAAATGTAAAAGGATTATTTTGTTACTTTTTTTCAATGATGTTTAATTAATCTAAAATCTAAAATGTGGTCCTAAATGAAAGTAAGCTATTTTGTAATTTTTCATTTATATGACAATTAAAAATGCACATAAATATGCAAACAAACCAAAATCATGCAATTAATTCCTAAAAATTCAAATAATAAAGAAAAAATCCTAATTTTAATGAATTCTATAGGGTAATTTAAGAGAGGCAAAAATCACGTTGTAGACATGTGATTTTTGACCCTCCCCAAGAATTTTCACAGTTTAGCGTAAAATATTTAGTTTAGGCCTAATATAGCTATTTCAGCTATTTTTTATTCTTTACTTTATTTTCATTACAAAAACGAAAAAAAAAAATTGAAAAAAAAAGATATATAAATTTTATTTTATGTATTTCTCATAAATTTAAAAAATGCAAAAAAATAGCACCTTATTTTTAATCTTTATATAATTTCGAAAATTAAAAAAAAATTTATTAATATTTTGTAGTCATTTAAATCTTTTAAAAAATACAAAAATAATACTTTATATTTTTATCTTTTTATAAAAACGAAAATTGCAAGAAAAAAAAAATCCTATTTGAATTAATATTTTGAAGTTACTTTAATCTTGAAAAAATATAAAAATAGTTTTATTTTGATTGTGAGTCTTATTTTAATAGTTATTTTTTACATAGGATTAATTAAATAACATCGTGTTCTTATTCTCGGTTCCGGGCAAAGAATAATATTCGGCTTCAAACTACCCGTTTTTAGGCCTAATTTTCGGACCTAGCCCATAATAATCCGAACCCACCAGAAGGTGGGGACACACATAGGAGACACCTTTACACAAAAGGGGGAGGAAAACATGGATTAGTGGGGTTAAAAGGGGGGTTAATATTTTTTGGGAGATTTTTAAAACAAAAAAAAGGGAATAAAAATGAACGGACAAAAATAAATTTGGAAGAAAGACGGAAAAAGAAGGAGAAAGAGATACAAAACTAAAAGACAAAAAAA
>MU709544.1:0-20781 GCA_026770625.1 Nicotiana glauca
TGTAGTATATGATTTTCCTTTCTTTCAGTTGTGTAGAAATTCTGGAGTTAGAGCAGTGTATTACTTTCTATTAGCTTGTGGTTCAATGAGATTCCGGGTTTTGGGATTTCTGTTTCAGAATTTGTAGAGTCAAAGTGTATTTGCCAAGTGGCAAGTTGTATACTTCCTGAAGTTATTTAACTTTTGACTAAATATTTCCATATTGGTTGTTACTTCCGTACTGTCAGGCTTACCTAGTCGTTGTGACTAGGTGCCGTCATGACGTGTTCACGATTGGTGAATTAGGTTCGTGACAATATCCTTTGTTTTAAAAGAATCAGGACACGTGTAGTTCAGAAGTGAGAACAATGACGGAGTATCGAGGTGGAGAGCTGATCGAGGTGCCGTTCCGTCGAGGTTCCGGTCCGTGGTCCTGTTATTACTTCAAAATCAAAAGAAATGAAAAATACTAACTAAGCCTTTCAACTATGAGTTACAAGAGTCCTATCTATAAGTTTTCTGAAGATTTATCTTGAGTCTTGTGTGGTTCTTCATGCGGACTCTGATATGAATCTTGATACTTGTTAGCTGCAGGCGCTAGTTCATCCGTCTTCAGCTTTTCGAATCAAGACAGGATATAGAGCAGCTCACATCTTTCATTAACTTCTACATTTGAATTCACTTCTTGTCTTTTTTTTGTGTTTGTTTTTTTGGGGATTGTGACTAACTTCTGTTGATCATCTCGGATTGCTGACTCGCATTCTTGCCACGAGTTTCTTCTTCTAACTTGATCGAACTCCAAAATGACTTCCCTTGTTCTCCAGGTGGACGCCTGATTTCTAAAACATGAATTGTCTTCTCTTGTTACTTGCCCTTGCACCTTGAACCACTTTCCTTTGAAACTTGAATTGTCTTCCTTTGAAACTGCTTTCCCTTGAAACTTGAGTTGTCTTCCTTCGAAACTGATTTTTCTTGAAACTTGAATTGTCTTCCTTCGAAACTGATTATCCTTGAAACTTGAGTTGCCTTCCCTTGTTCCTCCGGGTGGGTTCCTGCAATCAAATCAACCAAAACAAACAAAATCTTCTGCCCCAGTTTGCACTAGGAGGCTTTGTTAGTTATTAGCAAAATTGTAAACCACTTATACTATTGATTGTGAGCACATGATTTTTGCCTCACATGAATTATTCCCAAAAAAATTCAAAATAAAATAATATTTATTTTTGTGTGCAATTTTGTGAATTTTCATGATATTTTTGTTATTGTTTGCATTTGTTTGCGCATGTTTATTTGATTAATTAATAAGAAAATATAAAAATAGGTTGTTTGCATTTAGGATTTAATCTTATAATTTTAAGTTAAATAGTAAATTGCTTCATTTTATAAAATGAAGAATAAAGCACTTTGCATTTTAATTTTTAATTGTGTGATTTGGTATTTAAGTATTTGTGATAGTTATTATAATTAATACTTCTTAAGTTAATTTTGCTTTATAATTTTAGATTTTAATTTTTGGAAAATAATTTAGGAGGGAAATAAAGAAAAAAGAAATAATTAATAAAAAAGGGGAAGGAAATAAATAAAGCCCGGATTTGGGCCAAAACTTACAAGCCCAATCAATTTCACCCAAGGCCCAGCGAAATTAGGTCCAAAATCAACCCCTAACCCGATCCAAGTCGACTCGTCTCTCAGACCAACAAAATGACGTAGTATGGTAACAAAACTACGCCGTTTCAAGGTCAAAGGATCTCGACCATTTATTCTTTCACATCCAACGGCTAAGATACAACCCCACAGCCCGACCCTGACCCGTTTTCAACCCCGACCCAACCCTCACTCAAAGAAACGACACCGTTCCTCTTAAGTGAATGATCCAAGTCGTTGATCTTAATTGATCTAACGGTCTGGATTCAATCCCCGGTCCCGTATATAAATATTTTTACACACCCCAGCCCCCCACAAAACCCCCACCCCTCCCTCGTCTCTAACAACTCAGAGACAGACATGAATACACCGTCTTACACCGCCGCCTTCCGCCTGTCGGAAATTGCCTACGGCGGCGGACGGTGGCCAAACACCTCCAAATTTACACTGTAGGTCCACCATAACCTCCTCATCTCCGATCCACCATCAGTTTCCTTCGAATCCTAGCCGAACTCCTTGAATATTAGATCGAAGATAGACCAAGAATCCTAGTTTAACTGAGTAACCCCAAATTGACACCATGCCATCACCAGACTACCCTCACCCCAAATCCCATACCAGTTTCCCTCGAATAAGGCTTAAAATCTTCTGAAGCCAAGCCCCAGAACCCAAAATTTTCGACCAATGCACTAAGGTCGTTTGTTGGATTTTTTGGCTTATTCAAGCGTGTTTCAACATAAAATAATGGCACTCAGTTGTTCTCCAACAAGAGCAAACGTTTGTCATTATTTTGTGTTGACTCAGAATGTCAATTCAAAGTTCGAGCCTGGCTGGTGAATTATCTCCTAATTTCTTGTCTATTCTTATCAGTTTATTCTATATTTGATCTTTCCTCATCTCTTTTTCTTCTCTCTGGTCAATTTCAGTTGAAACTTGATCAATCCTCTGGTAAACTATTTTTGCTAGTTGTTTTGTTTTTTCAAAATGTTCGGTGAGTTTGTTCTTAGTTTCATTAAGTTTGTGTAGTTGGCTTGTTTAAAATCATATATCGTTTGACAGTTTAGTCAGTTGAATTAGTCCTTTTCAAGCTAATAGAACTAGTGCATTCCATGTTTGAATGTATTGTCAACCAGTCTTGCAGACAATTTAGATTCTCAAACATTGAATGTATTGTCAATCAGTCTTGCAGACAATTTAAATGTTGTTTTGGTAGAAGAACACTGAAATGGTTCAATTTTAAAGGTTTAAAATCTTCTTGTAGTTTATGTATGTTTGTTGAATAGCCCTGGATAATGCACTACTAAACTAATTAATTCATAAATGAAAAGATCCGTAATGGAAATGACAGCCTGTTAAGTACCTTTAGAGGTGGGAAATCAGAGAACATGGGGGGAACAATTAAGAATTCTGAAACTGAGTGGCCTGCCAAAACCAAATGTTAGTGCACTATTAAACTAAAGAATTAAATTAATAAAAAGGGGATTGGTATGGTTGTTTGAGTGCCTTTAGGAGTTGGGCAGAGGTAACATGGGGGTCATAATAAAAGATTTAGGGGAAGGCATGTGCAAAAGGGAGACAGCCTGGAAAACAAAAGGGTATGGGATAAAAGATTAAAAAGACCTGCAAAAGAAAAAAGGAAGGGTATAAAACAGGGGAAAATTGGAGAGAAAGGGGATCAGACTTTGAACACTGAAAAGAGAGAAAAAGATTATGAAAAGTTGAGAATAGACTGAGAGAGAGCTTAACATACTAAAATACTAAAAAAGAACAGATAAAAATACAGAGAGACAGCTTTTAAACAATCTTAAAAAATCTGAAAACTAAAGAAGCCAAGAAATTCATAGAAAGTTACTGTTCTATTGGTTTCTTTTAGGTTTTTTGGAGCTTTAATTTCTAAACCAATCCCTGATTCTCTTTGGTGTTAAGATGGAGTGAAATTGAGTGTTTTCAGTTGGTTTTTTGAAGTTGTTGTGGTGTTTGTTTAAGTGAGACTGTTTTGTTGCTTCCATATTCCTCTGGTTCGAGCTTGATTCTGTTGATCCTTCTATATTGCTTGCTGCCTTTGTTTTTCCCATTCTCTTGTGATTTGTTTGATCAATAACAGGTACATGTTTTGGATCTCCCCTGATGTAGATTTCAAAACTGGAAACGAAATAAAGCTATGCATGTTTTCTTATGTGTGGTCCCTATTTATTTGGGGTCATTGTAGTTCGATTATATTTGTTAATTAGCAAAATGTTCACTGTAATGAACTTGGACGGTTGAACTGTACTTCATTTTATTCAGTCATGCTAAGCTCTAGTAATAAAATTAGTTTTGCATGTTGTGATAGTTTAAATGTAGAAATGAATGAGAATCCATTAGGTTTCATTACTGTTATTGGGTGGGAATCTTCAAATGTCTTAAAATCTTATTATCATGTTTCAAATATTAGTTTGAGTTCTACATGAGTTACTGAGTGTGCAAGTATCAGCTTTGCTCCTGTGATTTAATAAGTGTATGCATGATAGCAATTGAATCCTGCTAGTTAATGTTAAGGGCCATTTCAATTAGTTAGCAAAATAATGATGGAAGGTTTATTTGGAATTGTCCAGTTAGTCAATTATTAAATTATGCTAAGAATTCAACAATCGAAGGGTTCTCCTTTATTTTCTTTTGAATGGAATCAGTAACTAAGGTTTGTCGTTTGTTTGGAGCATTGTGCTTCTAAGGCTCAATAGCCTTGAGAGGCCTGGGACTCGAAATCGAGTCTGACACTCCAATGGCCATGGCACTGTTTTTCAAGGAGTTGGGCTCTTCGTTGGTCCCAAATGAAATGATCCCCTTCCAAATGTGTTTGAGTTCTGATAGGGCCGTCGTTTTTTTTATAATAATTAGTCCTTCTTCGCATAAGCCATTAAATATTCAGGATTTCCATTGTGTTTAATTAATTAGCCTCTTAAAGTAATTTGGAGTTGAGCCATAGTAGATAACAAATAGTTTATGGCCCTCTGAGCTTTTAGTTTAAATGTCCTTTAAAATAGAGTCGAAGTGTGTCGCGCCAAATAAAATCACAAATGTGTGGCCTTCTTTAATTGTATCTTTAAAATTGTTTAGAACTCGGAACGTGTCGTTTAGTCAATTCCCGCTGCCCCCATAAAGTTAATAATGCATAGTTGCTTTAGGCGCGTGATTTAATAATATTACCTTCCTAAACTCGGGTGCACATTTATGTGACCCAAATCCAAATCTCAGCATTAAATAAAATATGTTATGAGTTGCGGGTGCATTTATGTGATGCGGTTCGAAATATATTTTAAACGACATTGCAATCTTCCTTTAATTAATTAAATAAAAGCGGTTAAAAAGTTAAAATTGCACATAGGTTCAAAATTTGTTAAAATCAGATAATAGGCCAAATTATAACAGTTGAGCGACCGTGTTAGAATCACGGAACTCGGGAATGCCTAACACCTTCTCCCGAGTTAACAGAATTCCTTACCCGAATTTTTGGTTTGCAGACTGTAATACAGAGTCCACCCTTTCCTCGATTCGGGATTTAAACCGGTGACTTGGGATACCATAAATCTCCCAAGTGGTGACTCTGAATTTTTTTTAATAATATAATCCCATTTCAATTGTCCGTTAATTGGAAAAACTCCCTTTATTATACCCTTTGCGGGGTGTAGTCGGTGAAAAAGGAGGTGTGACAGCTCTGGCGACTCTACTGAGGACCGAACCAGAATCTCTGGTTTAGGGTTCAAGAATTTGAGCTGGGAATATTTGTTGTATTTGGCTTGTATATTATTTGATTTTATTACATGTTTGGAACTAATGTGCAAAAGTTGCTTTTACCGCTTTGATATTATTTGAACTGTATATATAAACTGCTACGAAACCCCTCTCTTCTCTCTCCTATGGAGTGCATGCTGGTCCTGACTTCTTTCTGTTAGTGTCATATCCCAAATAGAATGAGGTTCGGACAATTTGCAAAGCCGAATGATCTTTTGGTTACCGGTACGCAGCACCCCCTCGGCTCGCGTTGTCCGCTCGGGTAAGCCAGGTCTAGAACAATACACCCAAGTTTTAAACCTAGTATAACAAAGCCTCATGCCGGATCCCTAATAGGAATGGTTGTTTGCATCATGGGCATTTTGACTTTGGAGACTCAACACAGGGGTTGGGTCTGTCTAGGACATGTGTACCTGAAATGAAAAGACCATCCTGATGCATCTTACGCGCTATTTGTGCATTTATTTGCTTCGGACTTGCATGCTGACCGGCTTTTGAATATTGGGAAAATTTGAAAAAACAAAAAAAAAGGAAAAAGAGAGAAATAACGATGTAGAGGATAAGAGAGTTAATCACCTGTTTGAAAATACAAATGTCCAAATAGTGTCAAAACTCTGCCGAATTTACGAAAATAAAAAAAAGGAAAAAATGTTTTATTTTTAGCTTTTTTTTGTTTGCCAAGTAAAATAAAATAAAAAGGGGAAAAGAACAATAATATTGTTCTAAAAAAATAGCTTGTTCTATTTTCAAATGAAAAGAAAAAAATGTCTTTGTCAAAAATAGTTTGTTTTATTTGGCAGAACTACGTAAGCTTGATTCTCACTGGATGTGGGATACGTAAGCAACCCATATCGGATTCAACTATATTTTGAAAATAGGGGTAAATAAATGTCGTCGTTTTGCCATAAATTAAGGTGATGTCATTCTTGTCTAAACTAAGCTGAATGCCCCAAAAGGACGCCGGAAGGTTGTTTTTGCATTTTTAACGGTTAGCAGGCACAGCCTTAAAATTTTCCTCCTCGAAGTGCTTAAAGGCCGTATTTGCAAAATTGGGTTTTTATTTTGAAAAAATGTATGTTAATTTTAACTTTTTTTCTTTGAGTCAAATAAGTCTTAATTCTACCTAATCAACCTAAATAAACATGCAGAATGAGCATGAGTCCAAGTTTGCCAGTAATAGTTAGGAACAAGATCCCTTTGGAGTTGCGTTTGTGGTGGGAGGATCTGGGAGAATCGGAGCAAGATAAGGTCAAACTACATTTGGGAGGTCTCACCGATTTGTTAAAGATCAAACCCAGATGTGATATCATAAAGGCTTTGGTTACATTTTGGGACCCGACCCATAACGTATTTCACTTCTCAGATTTTGAACTCACCCCAACCTTGGAGGAGATAGCAGGTTATATGGACATTACTAAAGGTCTGAGGCACAAATATTTGATCGCTCCAAGAGCCGTTAATTCGCACAAATTTATGGATCTGCTAAAGATAAGCAATGGAGTCCCGTACTCTAAGTTGGATGGGGGTTCCTCCACTCTACGTTTCATATACCAGAGATACGGGTATATAGGAGGGTTCAACGATCCAGAAAGCAGGGTTTGTAGTAAAGGGAATCGGACAAAATGGGATGAACATAGGCGTTTCGCCTTCATGGTGGCATTCTTAGTCCTTGTGGTGTTTCCCCAGAAAGACGGGAATATTGATTTGAGTGTGGCTAGAGTCGTCAAGGTCCGAATTACCAACACCAAGAGCATTCTTGCCCCTATGATAGTATCAGAGATATAGCGAGCACTCACAGCTTGTAAAGCTGGGGAAGATTTCTTCGAGGGGTGCAATTTGCTATTACAGATATAGATGATCGAGCACTTGTGTCATCGCCCTCAGTATATGAGCTATGGATCTACAGATAAGAGTTGCATTAAAGAGTTCTACACAAGGGTTTCAGGATTCAGATTGCCAGAAGGGTTTGGATACTAGGTATCCCGCCTCCGTGCCATCACTGCGGTGCAAATAGATTGGACATTGGGTTGGCTTCCTATTGAGGAAATTGTATATATGCCTGCCACTGGTCCTTACTTCCTTCTAATGGGACTCCGAGGTATTCAGCCTTATGCTCCCTACCGGGTGATTAGATAATTAGGAAGGTGTCAGGTGATACATCCAGATGAAGATCTCAGTATTTATGCAGTCGAGGTTAGCACCAACGGCCAATTTCATGAAGAAACGGTTTGTTCTATTTGGAACGAGTGCCAGTATTTGACGGAAAGCACTCAAGTGCGTGACCTATCTAGAGGCGAAGTCTCACCCACCTCTCTTACCTGGTACAGAAAGAAGAACATTACAAGGGACGAACCAGAACGTCCGACCAAAAAACCTCACATTCAGGAATTCGTTGAGGCATCACAAGAACCGTGGGCTTAGTTGGCTAATGAACACGAATACATGGCAACAATAGGCAAACTGGAGAAGCAAGCCATAGAACTTCAATTTAAAAAAGATGTTCAAGTCGCTGCAGATGAGGGGGAAAAGAAAAGGCTAATCCAAGAAAATGAGGCCCTTAAGGCTCAGATCCGAAAAATGAGAATAGCTATCAGAAAACCAGAAAGGAGTCGGGCTGACCAAAAACTCATAAACGAACTAAAAGGGAAAGCCCGTGAATGCCAAGAGGACTTGGAAAGATCTGAAGCTAGCTTGGCAAGGATCCGGGCTAGATGGACAAAAGGTGCCAAAGAGCGGGCACTTCATATGCAGCAAATGAAAAGGGACTATGAGGGGAGCGTCACTATCCTGAAAGGAACAATATTCACTCTCGAAGACAGGATATGGAGGAACAAATGCATAAGTTTCAAGATCAACTCCTTCATAACTCTCGAGTGTTGGAAACCCGGGATCAACAGATAGGGCGGTTGCTGCAGGAAAAGAACAGGATTAGAGAAGGGGTCGAAAACATCGCACATTACATTATTGCAAAATGCCGAGCGTGCGAGGACATGACCCGTACCAACTTTTTTGGGGCAGTGATGACATTCGTTCGGCAAATAATGAGCGATTTGGAGAGGCTCCAAAGGGATCTTGCACAAAGGCCCGCGGCAAGGCCGAATGATGCCTCGCGGGCCCCAGGGAATTTTGGGGCATTGATGTATTCTTGATCCTTGTTTTTGAGTCTGTATCTTTCCCGTTAAAGATTGTAAGTCTATCAGTCAGTCCTTTTTCAAGTTTGCTTTGTCATCTTTTTAAAGTTTGTAAGCTTTTTTCATGTGTTGTAATAAAAGCAGTTGTTTTGGGGAAAACATTTTGCTACGTATTTTTACATCAGCCAGAACTACGCATGGTCTGATTCATGCGGGGACATGATACGTAGGTAATTCAGATAATATTCGACCACCACTAAAAGAAGAAAAAGAAAAAGAGGGAAACTGAAAAATAAATAAAATAAAGGAAAGTTTCATAGGTTTTGAAAGAAGGGACACAATTATAAAAGAACAGAATGACGCATGCAACTGAAGCAAATGCATGATAAAAATGGTTAATTGCCTAGGTGCATTGCATCCCAATATGAGATTGCATATTTGTTAAACTCTAAAAACTAACAAGTTTGTTGTCTTCCAGAGAATTCAAGCAGTTAGTTTATCTAGAGGATACTGGCACATTACCATTACCAAACTAGATCAAAGGGACCAATACCAGAAATAATGTCTATCCCAGATGTCGACACAAGTGTTGAGATAGAAGATTTGGGCGTCGGTAAGATGAAAGAGGAGATGCTCAAACTTAGGCAACAAATGGCCGAAATGTATCAGGCCTGGTCCAAAGGGCAATCACCGTCGTCTTGCCCTGCTAATCCGGCTTTTACCCACCATTAGCTCAGTCTCAGGATCATCCTACCACCGATCCAGGCTTTCCCATCTACCAACACTATAAGGGCAATACTTCCCACACACCCCAAGCTCTACCATCAAAACCAATTCCCTACCCTCCTCCGCCAATCACCCTGTCTTTGTAGCATCCTCACCGGCTGCATTCCATAAAGCATCCGGCGAGCCAATGTTCTAGGCTCAAGAGAATCAATACTACCCTCCGGAGCCCACCTTCAAAGCTCCCGAAACCTACCCATATGATCCAAGTTCTGACCTACCAGGGGGAGCAGAAAAACCGGCCCGAAGTCCTGAACAAGATGAGATGTTTCGAAAAATGAAAAGCATAGAACAATCTTTCCGAGACATGCGGGAATTAGGAGGCCAAGTGAGTGTGGCTTATAAAGACCTTTGTTTATTCCCAAATGTGCAGCTACCGGCAGGGTTCAAAATGCCCAAGTTTGATTTGTACAGCGGGCATGGTGATCCGGTGGCCCATTTGAGAGGCTTCTACAGTAAAATGATAGGAGCAGGAGTAAGGGATGAATTGTTAATGGCGTACTTCAGTCAAAGTTTAAGCGGCTCAGCGCTAGAATGGTACACCCATCAAGATCGCGGAAGATGGTACACTTGGGATGATCTAGCCCAAGCATTTGCATGCCATTTTTAGTATAATCTGGAAATTGTCCCAGATCGTCTGTCATTGACAAAAATAGAGAAGAAGCTAGGGGAGAGTTTCAGAGAATACGGTTTTTGTTGGAGAGAGCAAGCTGCAAGGGTTGACCCTCCGATGAAAGAAGGCGAGATGGTTGACTATTTCTTACAGGCCTTAGAGCCCACATATTTTGGTCATTTGGTGTCGGCAGTAGGGAAACCATTTAACGAGGTGGTAAAAATGGGAAACATGGTGGAGGAGGGACTTAAGTCCAACAAAATCATGAGTTACTTAGCGATCAAGGCAACTACCCAAGCTATCCTAAACGGCACTGGGGGTATATTTGGAAGGAAAAAGAAGGAGGACGTTACAACAATCGAGTCGAGAGCTTAGCCCCGAAGCCCGTCACCTTACTATAACCATCCTCCACCCTACCCTCAAACTTACCCCACACTCCATATAGCCCACCCCAACACTACTACCCACATCCCGAACCTCATTTTTCTGTTCACCACGCCCAAGCATACAGCCAACCTCGGGCTCACAACCAATGGCGTGCTTCCGCTCCGCAGAATAGAAACCCTCCCGGTCAAAATTTCTAACCTAATCCCGCATTCAGGGGTGAAAGAGCACAAAAGAAGAAAACATTAACTCCATTGGGGGAGTCATATGCCAGTCTGTTCCACAGGCTCAAACAGCTGAACATGCTAAGGCCAATATCATTTAAATTGCCAAACCCACCTCCCAAAAACCTTGATTACTCAGTCAGTTGCGAGTATTGTTCGGGTACCCCGGGGCATGATACCGAGAAGTGTTGGCACTTGAAGAGTGCAATACAGAAGCTCATTGACACTAATATAATTGAAGTGCAAGCTCCCGAGGTACCCAACATCAATAGGAATCCAATGCATGCCCACCCAGAGGCAAATATGATTCAAATAGTGCACAAAGGGGGAGAACCGAAGAAGCCATCACAGACCGTAATGACAATGTGGTCCAGTGAGATAAAGATAATTGAACAGCCAATAGGGGAAAGGCCAGCGCTCGAGTTGATTGAAAAGAGTGTGGGACCAGTTGCCACAGTGAATAAGGGGTCTCCAAGCCAGATCACAACGAGACAGGAGAGAGCAAAGGTGATTGTGCCGGGAGCAGTCAGCAAATCCATTATAACTGTGGAAGGGGCCCGAGTCGATCAAGTTATCATCAAGCCGGTAACCCAGTTACCGATAATCAGCGACAAGGTGGTTCCATTGAACTACGGACGGGTAGCAGTGATGTATAAAGGAAGGGAGGTCAAGGAGGAGGTCTGCGAGGCCCAAGGGATAACTCGGTCGGGAAGATGTTTTGCCCCCGCAGATTTGAGGAAAGCCAAGGATAATTCAGCTTCAGCAAAGAAACTCGTGACCGAAGAAGAAGCGGAAGAATTCCTAAAAAAGATGAAAATGCAGGACTATTCCATTGTAGAGCAGCTGAAGAAGACACCAGCGCAAATTTCCCTGCTTTCATTATTGATCTACTCGGACGAACATTGCCGAGCATTAATGAAGATCTTGAACGAGGCGCATGTCCCTAACAAAATCACTATGAATCACTTGGAGAAAATAGCCAACAAGATATTCGAAGTGAACAGGGTCACTTTCTCTGATGATAAACTGCCCATAGAGGGTATGGATCACAACAGAGCCCTTTATCTGGCAGTAAAATGTGAGAATTATGTGGTCACACGGGTATTGATTGATAATGGTTTGAGTGCGAACATCTGTCCTCTCTCCACCCTGACCAAGGTGAAAGTGGAAAGCGAGAGGATCCACAAGAATAGTATATGTGTGCGAGGATTCGACGGGGGGCAAAGACCCGGTCAGGGACATAGTGCTGTTACACCTCCTTTTTTACACACCTACCGTGAAGGATAAATGTATAAGGGAGTTTTTCCATTTAAAGTGACATTATTCGAAATGGGATTATTTGTTTATATTTAGAGTCGCCACTTGGGATAGGATTAGATTTTGGTGTCCCAAGTCACTGGTTTAACTTAAATCCCAAATCGAGGAAAATTGTCGACTCCCCAATTGGAGTCTGTAAACCAGAAATTCTGAATAAGGAATTCTGTTGACCCGAGGGAAGGTGTTAGGCACCCCCGGGTCCCGTGGTTCTGGCACGGTCGCTTAAATTATTATAAATGGCTAAAATCTGAATTTTCTTACATGTTCCAACCTATAGTGCGATTTTAAGATTATTTACCGTTTTTAGTTAATTTTTAAGAAAGTGAACGTCGTTTAAAAAATGTGTTTTCGGATCTCGTCACATGAAATGCACCCGGATGCTTAACACATTCTTATTCAATGTTTTTGGATTTGGATTTGAGTTGCATGAAATGCACACCCATATTTAAGAAGGTAAAATTATTAAAAAGCATGCCTAAAGTGACTAACGGTTCTTTATCTTAGTGGGAGACCGTGAAATTCGCTAAACGGCACGCCCCAAACTCTAAGTATTTTTATATAGATAATCGACGAGGGCCTCGCAATTTATGGGTTTTGTTTGGCGGGGCTCATCTCGGTTTTATTAAAGGTCAGCCTAAGGCACCTACAAGTTTTCTATTTATTATTTGTCTCTAAACAGGCTAATTAATTTGCATTTATAAATTCAAGCCTCAAATTCAAGTCCGAATTCAAACAAAAGGGAGGACCCTTTTAATTTGAGCCCGCCACCTAATTTGAAACCCAAATTTACATTTGCGAATTAATTCCCCATATTCCTAATTAATTAGTTATTGGATTGAAGCAAACCAAATGGTAATTTCATACCAAAGCCGAACTGGCCAACTGCCAATTCAGCCCAGGCCCAAACGTACACAGTCATAAAAAGGAACCTGGGCTTCTTGTTAATGATTTAAGATCTACACCTCATGGAGAAGGTTGTTAGGCCCGAATGATTAGACCAAACATATTGTTTCAATCTGAACAATTACTCCTGGATTTGTTTCATGTTATTTCACTTAAACACAAGAAAATACAAAGCTTATTTCAGTTGATTTACCCTAAACACACTCAATTTTGTTCTGGAATCCGGAAAATACAACAACAGTTATTTCAAATGATTTTTGCACCCTACCACGTCTTCAGTTCATTTCTTTTAAAGGAACTTCTATAGAATGCAGTGTTAATCAAAGATGACCAAACAAATTTGTGAAATCAGTAATCTCAATTTTATTCAACAACAACTCAACTCAACTATATAAACTTCCAAATTAAATCAAACGAGATGGCAAATAGCAATGACTATCCAAGCAACATTTTTTAGAAAAATAAAAGTCCTAGCTCGTGTGACCTTTTAATCCTTGTGAGCTAACTAACACTTGAAAACACAAGCACAATACTGACAACTCACTGGAGAATCATTAGTCAGCTAATAGTCTTAAGAGTTCAAATTAATACAAAACATGTTATTACAAAACCAACAGTCATCGAATCGATGGACTAATTCCAGTAGTGAATGTCCAGTTTCAAACAATTCAAGGTCAACTAAGCTGAGATAGTGTACTGAAATGAATTACACTTCAACAGAGAGTTCAACATGAGAAAACAATCATTACTTCATTCCATTTCTCATAATCCGGAGGGTTATAGGATATGTACCTGGAAAATAGAAGGTGAGACAAGTAAGGATCAACAGTAATGAGCAGGTATTCAAAATAGTAGATCGAAATTGAGCTCACAACTCAATGTATAACATCAAACCACTCTAGGATTGAGTTTTAAAAATATAGGCTACATCATTCAACATTCAGTCCAGTAAACTTGAATAAACTCAACCAACAAGCAATTGAACCCAAGAATCAAATACAAACAGCCAACTGAACCACTAGCTAACTCAAACCGATCAAATTCGAACCCAATTTATTCCAAACGCAGCCAGATTCCAAATACAAAACAGCGATAAAGGAGTACAAATTGTTTCTAAAACTAGATGAGCTAAAGAGTTGAATTCATGGCTAAAAATCACTCGAAGTGAACCTCTGAACTTTAGCAACCCACAGATTCAACTCAAAAGTAAACAATTCATGGAGAATAATTATCAGAACTCACAATACTCGATGTAACAGTGTTTTTTTGTTACTTTCTGAAGAGTTTTTGTTGTGTTTTTGTTTTTCTGTATAAAGCTTAAGACTCTAAAAGAAAATTTCAAATTCTAGATCTCATTTTTAATCTGAAACTAGAGAGCATTTGGGGGGGGGGGGGAATTTGAGGCTCCAAACTTGTTATTCAAGGCAGAGGTGACTGCCTTATATAGGCAAACTAATGGGCAGCCCTCAGATTTTTGTTTTCATTCCAGTCCCTCTCTATTTACTCATTTAACCCCTTTGTTTTATGACTTGTGCCACAAGTTAATACACTACAATTACTAAAATTACACTAAAGTCCCACTTTGGAAGGTCCTAGAAAATTCTAGTTTCAACTACCATGTGCTATCCAATCCTAAATGTCTAAGCTACCCTTGAATTCAACCTAAAATTACTAACACTAGTTGAACTATCAGCTATAACCAAACCAACTACTCAACTATGGTTAATCAATCAATGCTAAAACCAATTATTTACAATCAAACAGACCTTAAAATCAAGTTAACTGGACAGATTTAGCTAATCATAAAATTAAATCTAAAATCAAATTGCAGTAAACAATCATGGATTAACTAATTGAACCAACCACAAAATCAAACTGGGCAGAATTAAATCACACATGAGAATTAGAACAATATCAATTAGCATGAAGAAATTTATTCAAATTAACAAAGCTTAAACTAAACCCTATAACACTAAACATGCTCGAATGATAAAAACTCCAACACATCAAAATAACAAATCACTATTGATTAACAAAGGAAGAGTCAAAGAAAAAGTCTAAACTAATTATTAGACCTAAAATACTTAATTATTGCTAAGAAAGAAAAATAAAAGAGAAACAAAAAGAAAACCAGAAACAACAAGAATAGAAACGAAGAACAAATCTTGTTTAAGCTAATTAAAGAAGTAGGAGAAACGCACCTACGCAAGGCTGGAACAGAGATTAACAACTCGATTCGAGCCTCGGAACAATGTTAAGCATTTGTTCTTCTCAAAGAACAAACGAAACATTGTTTCGTGACTCGAATCTAATACCAGATTCAATCAATCAGGCGAAAATCGAACAACATAAGCGCCTAGGGTTTTTCCATCACTGAATAAAAAATTCGAGTCGTTTTAATGACATTCAAAGGAATCTGGTTGGATATTGGGTATGAAGTAGGCCAGGGGAACATGGGGTGTGAATTTGCAGTCGTTTGGACCACTTTATGTTTTGGCCGAAATTTTCGATCCAATATTCGAGGAGATTGGTAGGGATTCGAAGAAAATTACTTTGGGCGTTGGAAAGAGGAGGGGAAGACGAGTCTGTGGTGTATTTTTGGGGTCGATTGGGGCTTCGCCGCCGCCGCCGACGATTTCCGGCCGGCGGCGTTAGGGCGGAAGCACGGCGGGGTAACGGTGGACGGCGGTGGTGGTTGGAAACGGGAGGGGGTATGAGGAGGATGAGATTATGTTTTTGATTTTTGTAAAGAATTATTACAATTATATTTAAAATATTGGGACAGATCTTGACCGTTGGATTGGGAGAACGGACGGCCTGGATTGATGGACGCCCAAAACGGCATCGTTTCGTTATAGGGGTGACCGGACCGGGTAAGGGGTGTAGGTTTGGGCCATTTTGGCCGGGTCTGAGGGGTTTCTGGTTTGGGCTAAACCAATTTTGGCCCAATTTTGGTCTTCTTATTTATTTCTTTTGTTTTCTCCTTTTTATTTCTTTTACTTATTTTTATATTTCATTTTATATTTTTTTGGATTTCATTAAAAATGAAAAAATTAAAATGAACCCTAATTTATTTCCAAAATTAAGTTAATTAATTTCTAAAATTGTTTAAAGTCTATTTCGTGACAAATTCAACAATTAGCGGAGAAAAATTCATCAGACTAAGATTTTTATTCTAAAAGGAAAAAATGTGAAGATCAATGGCAAAATTTTATACACAATAACAAGACAAATAAATGCAAAAATTTGAGAAACTTCCCTTTGTAGTCTCTTCTCTTCTTTTCTTTTCCTTCTCTTTTTTTTTTTGTTTTTTTTTTTCTTCTTTTTTTTTTTTGAACCACTTTCTTTGCGCTGCTTTGTTCCTGTTTCACACAAAGAAAAATTGGTCAGTTTTAAAAATGGTGGTCGGTTTGTGGTCTTGAGTCTTGGGCACCTTAGCTTCTGCTCAATCAGCTTGAGTCGGTCTCAAAAGACTTTTGTTCTGCACCAAGTCTGATTGTTTTACACCAGTAGCATTTGTATTTGCAGCTCAAACAACCTTATCCTAATTGGAGATAGGCTTAGGTGACCTTTTTCGATATCTTGAATGACTTCCTACTTTTGAGCAATTTCTCTGTCAGAGAGAATCACGAATTATCTTTGCTTGCGCCAAGTAGGCTGATAAGAGTCTTTTTGAGGGGAGACTTTGCATGAATCCTCAAGGTATTTGGTTGGACCGAACCGTGAGACTGCCTACGTATCCTTATTCTTTAAGGAATCAGGTCGAACGTAGTTCAAATATCTGACCTAACTATTTTTCATCTTTCTTCTTTTCTTTTCTTTTCTTTTTTTCTTTTCTCTTTTTTTTTCTTTCAAACCAAATTGCCCCAGCTTCTATTTTCTGGGGGCATGGACCTTTGACAATTCTTTTTTCACTTGAACTTTCTAAGAACTGCCCCAGTTTGTACTCTTGGGACATGGACTCATTTTTTCATTTTTTTTCTTTCAAAACAAATTTTCCCAGCTTCTATTTTCTGGGGGCATGGACCTTTGACAATTCTTTTTTCACTTGAACTTTCTAAGAACTGCCCCAGTTTGTACTCTTGGGACATGGACTCATTTTTTCNAAAAAAAATAACACAGGCTTAAAGGGGTGACAAATGGTATAAACTATTTTGGATAGCAGATAAAGGGCCTCCCAGCCTTGAGAACGTCAATTATAGTATCATTTTGCAATCACAACATTGATAAACATGCATGTCTTCTTGTTGTGTCGTGGTCACAAAACACTTTCCATCCATTAATGTCAAACTTTCCAACAATCTTCAATTGATTCTTCCTCAAACCCGATCTTCACAATGATTCGAAGGTGACTTTTACTCGACCTTAATTCCCAAGTATTTCAACTCTTTATTCATCCTCAAAAGTATTTTATTTTCTTTTTCCAGTTATCCAATTCCAGATTAAATCAGTTTCTAAGATCTGGCCAAAATTGCCGCATGCATGCCATGTCATTAGAACTAGCGTGAAAAGAGTTATGCACAAATGGCTGACTTTTTTTTAATCGAAAAAAGGATAAAAAGGCTTTGAAGTCGGGCTTGTTTGTGCCAATCCTTCGCTTCATCTTCATGACTCACTTTCGACTAGTGGTGCCCCGAGGGGTTTTCACCAATAAGTCGCTCTCATTTGTTCATCTCTGCTTATCGTCGCCTTATAGTGCCAGTGAAGGTTTTCATTAGTAAGACTCTCTTATTTTTCTTTTTCTTTTTATTTTTCTTTCCTCCCTTTTTTGTGAGCAACTCGACGGTGTTCTACGTCGTGTGACAACTGTTGCTCATTGCATGCTTCTTTTGGCATTCTTTAAGACTGATCAGGAGGTCTTTACTTGGGAGATTTTTTGGATAGGGTTGAAAAGAAAGGTCGGCATGAAGGCTCAAAGTAAACTCCAAATGAGGGGTTATAGACTTACAATTCTTGGAATCGACTCTTTTAGAAGTGGAATAAAATATCTGCCCCAGTTTCAGCTATTGGGGATTTTTTTTTTTGAATTTTTTTCTCCTTTTTCTTTGAATTCTTATTTGGTTGGACCGAACCGTGAGACTGCCTACGTATCCTTATTCTTTAAGGAATCAGGTCGAACATAGTTCAAATATCTGACCTAACTATTTTTCATCTTTCTTCTTTCCTTTTCTCTTTTTTTCTTTCAAAACAAATTGCCCCAGCTTCTATTTTCTGGGGGCATGGACCTTTGACAATTCTTTTTTCACTTGAACTTTCTAAGAACTTCCCCAGTTTGTACTCTTGGGACATGGACTCATTTTTTCATTTTTTTTCTTTCAAAACAAATTGCCCTAGCTTCTATTTTCTGTGGGCATGGACATTTGACAATTCTTTTTTCACTTGAACTTTCTAAGAACTGACCCAGTTTGTACTCTTGGGACATGGACTCATTTTTTCTTTTTCTTTTTCTTTTTTCTTTTTTTTATTTTTTTGGGTCTTGACTCTAAACTTGATTCCAAAAGAGGGTGGTCAAAGAAAATAACACAGGCTCAAAGGGATGACAAATGGTATAAAGTATTTTGGGTAGCAGAAAAAGGGCCTCCCAGCCTTGAGAACGTCAATTATAGTATCATTTTGCAATCACAACATTGATAAACATGCAAGTCTTCTTGGTGTGTCGTGGTCACAAAATACTTTCCATCCATTAATGTCAAACTTTCCAACAATCTTCAATTGATTCTTCCTCAAACCCGATCTTCACAATGATTCGAATGTGGCTTTTACTCGACCTTAATTCCCAAGTATTTCAACTCTTTATTCATCCTCAAAAGTTTTTTTTTCTTTTTCCAGTTATCCAATTCCAGATTAAATCAGTTTCTAAGATCTGGCCAAAATTGCCGCATGCATGCCATGTCATTAGAACTAGCGTAAAAAGAGTTATGCACAAATGATTAACTATTCTTTTTATCGAAAAAAGGATAGAAAGGTCTGATAGCACAAAAGAAGAAGAAAAGACGACAAAATAAGCTACCATGACTGAAGGAGGAATGACTTTCCAGTTACTAAGTGATATCTTAGCCACACATTTCGCATATCAGCATTACGACATTTGACCATTTTGATTGCTTTGGATTCAACACTCAAATTTTGACGATAACCCCATGTTTTATTAGTCAAATCTGGTAAAGTCAACCCCACATTTGCCTCCATTTTTTAATTTTTCGTCGCTAGCTTGCCTACTTGCCCTTTCATGACTTTAGACCAACAACAATGATGCTTGCTCCATTGGTTGAGAAGATGCATTTATTTTCGAGAGATCTTGGATTATTTTTGTGACTCGTCATTTCAAATCAACAAACCGACTGTTAGACCCTTGACAAAGCTGATCGGCATGTGGCGCGGCAGTGGCGAGGATTTTGGCATGATGGCCTTGCCATTGACCTTATGCGCGGGGAAAATCAACATGCAAGACAATGCGGGTGTTGTCGATGGCAACAAACTATTGCAAGGGCAAGTGTGATGGACTACGCTTCTAATTAAGGGCCTTGATGTGACGGACTACATCAAAAATATAAGTGGGCTATTTGCAAGCAAAGGCCAAGACCTTGACGGAACTAGGCGGGCTGAACGGATGCTTGACAAGGCAAAACGGGAAAGACCTCGGGCTAAAATGGGGCAGCTTAGTGCCAAGGCAGTGGCATTGGCAATGTGGTATTGCCATGACTTAGGTGAGCGGGCTGGCACCTAAGTTAATTGTGGGTGAACGACTTGGCAAAGGGAAGGGCATCAAGGCTTGGTGACTTGATGCTAAAATCAGCATTGACATTGGCAACGGGCAGACTTGATCAAGTAGGGGCGACTTGACAAGAACAATCAACTGTGGCAGCAGGCGGGCGTGCGGCAAAGTCATGGGCGACGAGCTGTGGCGATGGCATTGAGCGGAGCAGTGTCAAAAGCCAAGGCTGGGCGCAATGCCAGCCTTGGGCATGCAGCAGCTGGCCAAGAAACGCACATGCAGTGCACATGAAGTGGTTTTCAAGTATGCTGTGCACATGCCAAAGAAGTTGGGCGGTTACAACTGCCCATGTCCAAGAGTTGCTGAATATATGCTGAGTGTTTGCACGTTTTTGGGGCATGTTCTAGACATGTTCCNGGGGACTTGACTACCGCGCGGGGCAGTGTTTTTGGCGGACAGAAACAGCCCCTTGACAACTGGTATCAGAGCGGACCAGGTTCGTGACGAGGTCGAGATGGACATGAACGAGACTGCAAGACAAAGGGTCAATGTGCTTGTTCGTGGAGGGACTGTCTTGGCTTGGAAAATTCAGAAATGGCAAAGAAGGCAGTGATGCAGAAAATTTCGAGTTTGTGGGTGCCAAAAATCAGTGTGGGTTTTTTCAAATCAGTCAGTTGGCGTGCTGAATTTGCTGTGGAATTGACGGACCAGGAAATGCAATGAGAAAACAAAAATGTTGCACTTGAGGGCAAAGACAACATATTCTCAAACGGATGCTGAACTTGTGACGTCTTGGCAAAAATGGCAGCATGTGTTGGGATCTATTCGACGAGGGCGTCGAATTCAACTGGTTGGGGTGGTTTGTTAGACCCTTGACAAAGCTGATCGGCAAGNCGACGAGGGCGTCGAATTCAACTGATTGGGGTGGTTTGTTAGACCCTTAACAAAGCTGATCGGCAAGTGGCGCGGCAGTGACGAGGATTTTGGCATGATGGCCTTGCCATTGACCTTATGCGCGGGGAAAATAAACATGCAAGACAATGCGGGTGTTGTCGATGGAAACAAACTGTTGCAAGGGCAAGTGTGATGGACTACGCTTCTAATTAAGGGCTTTGGTGTGACGGACTACATCAAAAATATAAGGGGGCTGTTTGCAAGAAAAGGCCAAGACCTTGACGGAACTAGGCGGGCTGAACGTATGCTTGACAAGGCAAAACGGGAAAGAGCTCGGCGCTAGAATGGGGCAGCTTAGTGCCAAGGCAGTGGCATTGGCAATGTGGTGTTGCCATGACTTAGGTGAGCGGGCTGGCACCTAAG
>MU709544.1:21889-33380 GCA_026770625.1 Nicotiana glauca
AACGACTTGGCAAAGGGAAGGGCATCAAGGCTTGGTGACTTGATGCTAAAATCAGCATTGACATTGGCAACGGGCAGACTTGATCAAGTAGGGGCGACTTGACAAGAACAATCAACTGTGGCAGCAGGCGGGCGTGCGGCAAAGTCATGGGCGACGAGCTGTGGCGATGGCATTGAGCGGAGCAGTGTCAAAAGCCAAGGTTGGGCGCAATGCCAGCCTTGGGCATGCAGCAGCTGGCCAAGAAACGCACATGCAGTGCACATGAAGTGGTTTTCAAGTGTGTTGTGCACATGCCAAAGCAGTTGGGCGATTACAACTGCCCATGTCCAAGAGTTGCTGAATATATGTTGAGTGTTTGCACGTTTTTGGGGCATGTTCTAGACATGTTCCCACGTTTTAGATCATGGGGATCATGTCCTATCAGTTAGGGTATGTCAACTGAACATAGGAACTATTTTTGGGTTGTCTATATTATAAATATAGGGGCTAGCAGCCTTAAAAACGAGCTGAGTACCTAGGGAGGAAAATAGTCTAAAATGTAGACATAGGGTTGTCTATTTTATGGCTTGAGCATGGCAAAATATGTGCCATTGCCTTGCCAATTGAGGGGCAGCACGAGTGGCCTTAGACGAGGGCGTTTATGGGGCTGATTTGTGCATTTGTTGGCTATTTTGTGAGTTGGTGCCTGCCAAGGGTGGCAGCACCTTGCCATACTCGAAAATTTCCTTTGTAATTGTATATATAAAAGGTTGGGAAATCTGCTTGTCTCCTTCTTTATTTTGGTTGCCTTGAATTTTTCTAAGTGTAAACCTCGAATCCGAAATCAAAAATAGGGCGAAGGCTGATGTCAAGTGGGGACTTGACTGCCGCGCGGGGCAGTATTTTCGGCGGACAGAAACAGCCCCGTGACACCGACCACCTTTGACTATATTTTATTTCAAAACAACAAGCATGTTAGAATAAATACTCTCTTTCTTTTTCCTTTTTTTCCTTTTTTTTTTTTGTTTCTTTCCTTTTTTTTAAACCATTCGATCGAACCTGATATGGGTTGCCTATGTATCATGACGCCGCATGAATCAGATCTTGCGCAGTTCGGGAATAGGAATAAAGGAAATAAACTAAATTAATGTTTTTCTGATTTTGAATTTTTTTTCACTTTTTTTTTTAAAAGAAAGACTTATAAACAAGAAAGAGAATATTTTTGGATTTTGATTTTTCTTGAGCATTTTTGCAAAGAGAGAATTCTAAAGAAGAAAGATTTTTATATCTTTTTTTTTTAATTTTAATTTTTTTTTTTTGAATTTCGAAAGAAAAACTTCTAAAGAAGAAAGAAAAATATTTTTGCATTTATGGATTTTTATTCTGTAGTTAGGAAAGAAGTACTTTTAAAGATAAAGAAAGTATTTTTGAATCCTGAATTTTCTTTTCAATTTTCAAAAGAGGATTGAAAATATTTTTGTATTTTTGATTTTGAGAAGCAACTAAAAGAAAATATTTTTTGTATTTTTTTTTTTTAAATGGAGTCTCAAAGAAAAACCTTTCTAAAGAAGGAAGTAAAAGAATTTTTTATTTTTTTTGGATTTTTGAAAATTGGGGGCCAAAACCGATGAGGTTTGCCTACGTATCTCACATCCAGTGAGAATCAGACCCGCGTAGTTCTGCCATTTTGACGGAACAGGAAAAACATGACTTATTTTGAAATGACTTTTCTTTTTCTATTTTCAAAATTTCAGCAGAGTTTCAGGATATTTTAAATACCTACATCTCACTCTTTTCTTTTTCTTCTTTCTTTTTTATTTTTATTTTTCTTCTTTTCTTTTTTTAATTTTCTTTCCCTATTTTAAAAACCAGTCAACATGCGAACCTAAGCAAACATATACACAAGTAGCAAGTAAGATACATCTGGATGGTCTTTATTTGGGTACACATGTCCTAGACGGACCCAACCCCTGTATTGAGTCCCCAAAGTCAAATGCACGTGATGCAAACAAACGTACCTACTAGGGATCCGACATGAGGTTTTGTTATTCTAGGTTCAAAACCTGGGTTTATTTGTTCTAGACTGTGTACCCGAGCGAACAACTCGAGTCGAGGAGGGGGATACGTACCAGGGACCCGAAAGATCATCCGGCTTAGTAACTTGTCCGAGCCTCTTTCTTATTTCAAGGTATGACACTAGCAGAATAGGGAGTCTCGACAAGCGAGCACATCCCCGAAGATAAGAAGAGAAGGGTTTCATAACAGTTTATATGTACAGTTCAAATAATATCAAAGCGGTAAAAATATCATTTTGTATATTTAGGCCCAAACATGTAATAAAATCAGATAATAATTAAAGCCAAATACAACAATTATTTCTAAGCTCGAATTCTTGAACCCTGAACCAAAAGTTCTGGGGTTTCCCCAGCAGAGTCGCCAGAGCTGTCACACCTCCTTTTTCTCTCACCACCCCGAAGGATAGTATATAAGGGAGTTTTTCCACTTTAAGTGACATTATTCGAAATGAGATTATTTATTCAATGCAGAGTCGCCACTTGGGATAGTTTATTTGGTTTCCCAAGCCACCGATTTATTTTAAAAGCCCAAATCAAGGAAAATTTGACTTTCCTTTTGAAGTATGCGAACCAAAAATTCTGAATAAGGAATTCTGTTAACCCGAGGGAAGGTGTTAGGCACCCCCGGATTCCGTGGTTCTAGCACGGTCGCTTAAACTATCATAATTGGCCTATTATCTAATTTTAATAGATGTTTTAGCCTATGGTATATTTTTACTTTTGAAACCCCCTTTTACTTATTTAAAGAATTAATCTAAGGTTATTTAAAACACATCGCAAGCCACGCTACATGAAATACACCCGTGAGTCACGACACGTTGTATTTAGCTTTGTTGGAAATTGAAGTCGGGTCACATGAAATACGCACCCGAATTTAGAGATTTACAACGTCGTCGGCGTAATGTTTGGATCGATCGAATATACCTTTATGATTTGGCTTTTAATTCAAATAGAGAGAACACTGCCTTTGAAAAATTACTTCACTATCGTTTCTTCTTTGCACAAGTAGATCTGAAATTTACTTTACTAGTGACGGTTTAGCTAAGTTTGCACTTTCTTTGTTTCTGATATTATCTGGCTTGCATCAATCTTTATTTTGTTAGTGAATGAAGCCATTAAAGATGTAGGTAAATCTATCAACTTTTCTGTCCAATGAGTTTAATTCTTATACCTATATAAATAGGTAAATGAGTTAGATGCAAATATTAGGTACTTTGTGTTATGATCTTTATGAACACTTTCACTGAACCTAGTAAGACTAGCATAATAACAACCCTACAACAATGACATCCAACGAAGGTAACAAAATCTCAGCACGCTCAAACAATATTTTTAGCAGTTATGAAGAAAAAGTCGAACACAAAGGAACAATAATGGAATAGCAAATTAGTTTTAGCTCATTTAAACATAGAACACATAGAGAGCAGCAAACCAGACAACTAATCAAACGTTAACGTAAGCCAACTTACTAACGCCGAAATTGGATTCGGACGGAGCTCGAACAAAACGACTTCGAATAGCACCCCAATCGATCAACCTCGGACCTGAGCTAACTCAAAAACTCATTGCAAAACACTGGTTCACCGGATTTTATGCAGGTCTGAGGCTGTTCCAGCGATTTCGTGCTTTAGGTGGTCTTCGATGGGTGTCGAAGAAGGTGAAGTTTTAGGGGAATTGTTTGATCTTTTTCTTTTTGTGTTCTCTGCTGTGGCTTTGTGTTTAAAGTCTATTGAGGAAGAAGTTCCAATTTAAGAAGAAACAACAGGATGATGGGTCTCTGTATTTTTTGTTGAGGAACGATCGCCTCGTCAATGTATATCCTTTGTATATTAAATGTATATCTAGTGTATACCCCATCTCTCCCAGATTCCGTTTTTTTTTTCTGTCGTCCCCTCCAGAAGCCCCCTCCCCTTTTCAACAAGCTACACTTTAAAACAATCAGTTTATAAGCCCCCCACATGGGCAAAACGTGGGAAACAAGTGATAGTGGAGCACTTTGCTAAGCACTACCTCTTTTTTTTGGACAACTTGCTGCCCATGTGCTTGAATTCGGCCCATGTGCACAGATGTGCATTCCAGCTGCGTGCACTCCAGACTGGCATTGCGCCCATCCTTGCGTTTTGACACTACTCCGCGAACGAGACTAAAAATACTACCTTATTTATTAATTAATTTTATTTAAATAAAATAATATTGACCGTTAAAATAAAACTATTTTTGGTATTTTTCAAAAAATTACTATAAAATATTAATGAAACTATTTATTTATTTTTTGTTTTTGTAATTTTCGTTTTTTGTTTGTAATAAAATAAAGTAAAGAGTAAAAATTAGTTGAAATGGCTATATTAAGCCTAAATTAAATATTTACGTGCTAAAATATGAAAAATCTTGGGGAGGGTCAAAAATCACATGGCTACAACAGGCACATGCAAAATGGAGACCTTTCAGAAGGAGCTGCATAAGCAATGGGAGACCTGCAATGCAATCGTTGTGTCATGGATCATGAACACAATGTCTGAAGAACTCCTAGGTGGAATTGTGTATGCATCCAATGCAAACTTAGTTTGGGAAGATTTGAGAGAGAGGTTTGACAAGATCAACCGAGTTCGTATATTTCAATTGCACAGAGAAATAGCTACTCTGTTACAAGGATCTAGTTCTGTTTCTGCTTACTTCTCAAAACTAAAGGAATTATGGCATGAATATGATGTGATGATACCATCCCCTAACTGTGGTTGTCCGAAGTCTAAGGAGCATGTAGAGCATCTTCATAGACAAAGAGTAATGCAGTTTCTTAGTGGTTTGAATGACTCATGTGACCAAGCCAGACGACAAATCCTTATGAAATCTTCTGAACCAACTCTAAATCAGGCATATGCTTTGATCTTTCAGGATGAAAGTTAACAAGTTGTTAATGCTAATGCTGTAACAAACAAAATTGATCCTTTGATCATGCAGGCAGGGCGAGGCCAAGGATTCAAAGGCAAAAAAAAAATTTTATATTGTGACTACTGCAAGATGAAAGGTCACATTAGGGAAAACTGCTATAAAATAGTAGGTTATCCATCTGATTTCAAGCAAAGGAAGAGGTTTGGTGCAGGTAACTCTGATGGTTGGAAGCCTCCTGGAGGTAGATCTCATGAAGGATGGAGGAAGGAACCCTTAGCTACTGCTAATAGTGCAGATGCAGCACCATTAGTTGCTCAAAATGATGAAGACAATCACAAGGTAGCAGGGCACAGGGGATTGTTCTTCACACCTGAACAATACAATCAAATTCTGAGTTTGCTGAACAGGGAGTCTGAAGATCATCAAGCCAACATGGTAGGTATTGTCAATTGTCTAATGTCTAATTTCAAACAACAAAGGGAATGTATTGTAGATTCAAGAGCCACTCACCACATCACCTCTAGCTTAGATCTGTTGAGTGAAAGTAATCACACTATCAAAACAAGTAAGGATAGAGTTCAATTGCCAACAGGAGGACAAGCAGATATTATACATGTTGGTAGTGCAAAACTGTTCAATGGGAAGACCATTAGCAATGTGCTTTATGTGCTTGACTTTAAATTCAACTTACTATCAGTGTCAAAACTAACCAGACAGTTGTCCTATTTTGTGCAATTTTTTCCTGATGTTGTATTTCAGGACCTTTATAGTGGCAGAGTAAAGGGGATTGGTAAGGAGAATGAAGGATTATATGTGCTGAGAAGTGGTTCAGATGATGATGAACTAGTTAAAGGAATAAAGGTAGTACATGCATTAGAGAATGCAGGAAGGAATAGCCTGTGGCATGTGAGGCTGGGACATCCTTCATTAGCAACTATAAAGAATATAGTAGAACTTCATGATAGTATTAATAGCAGGATACAAAATAAATGCCATATATGTCCCTTGGCAAAACAAACTAGACTGCAGTTTCCACTCAGTACTTCTAGAGCTGAAGATATACATGGATCTATCTGTTGTAGCTGAAATCTGAAGTAATTGTAGTATTAAAACAATATTTGACAATGATAAGAAACCAGTTTAATAGTATGGTCAAGATAGTGAGGTCAGATAATGGAACTGAGTTTTTTAACTCACAATGCATTGAATTTTTTACTAAGCTAGGGATTATTCATCAAAGTAACACTCCACAACAAAATGGTATTATAGAGAGAAAATATAGACACATCCTTGATACTGTTAGAGCCTTAAGGTTTCAAGCATCTATCCCTCTCAGATACTGGGGCATGTGTGTAAAGGCAGGAGTGTACTTGATAAACAGGCTGCCCTTTATTGCTTTATTAGGTAGCACTCCATATGAACAGTTGTATCACAAAAGTGCCAAGCTAAGTCATCTCAGAATACTTGGTTGTCTCTGTTATGCAACTAACTTGGTCAAGGGAGATAAGTTTGCACAAAGGGCTAAACCTACTGTACTACTTGGTTTTTCAGAAACACAGAAGGGTTACATCTTGCTAGACTTAGCTTCTAAGCAGTTCTTTATCAGCAGGGATGTGATTTTTAACGAAACAGATTTTCCATTCAGAACACAAGTGCCTTCAGGATGCACAACTCCTCCTGGTACTATTTTTCCAGATATAATCTTGATTCATCCTTTACAAGATGCAACTGCTGCATCAGATAACACAGTTCCTGATTCAGAAGTGAGAGAAGAGGAGGGTATTCATGTCCATGACAGCATAGTTCCTGATTCACAATGTCAAGACAATGAGAACCCTGAAGTTGAAACATCCACTCTTGAAGATGATACTGATAACAATGAAGACATCTCAGCTGCTGATAATACTCCATCAACTCCAACTAATATGCCTACTATGACAGAAGTAAGGAAATCAATCAAACAAGGCAAACAACCTATATGGATGAAGGACTATGTCACTAAGGCCAAACCCATGTCCCATTGCAGCTTATATCCTTTATCAGACTACTTGTCTTATGCAGGCACTTTTGAAAAATATCAAAGCTATATTGCAAGTTTTTCTTCCTTGGTTGAGCCACTGAATTTTAGAGAAGCTGTCAAAGACCCTAAGTGAATTGAAGCAATGAAACAAGAGATCACAACACATGAAGAAAACAAAACTTGGGAAGTAGTTGATTTGCCCAAAAGCAAAAACACTGTGGGATCAAAGTGGGTATACAAGATCAAGTTCAAAGCAGATGGGGCAGTAGAGAGATTTAAGGCAAGATTAGTTGCCAAAGGCTACAATCAAAAAGAAGGGTTAGATTATCATGATACCTTTTCTCCTGTGGCAAAGATGGTTACGTTAAGATCCCTCATAACATTAGCAGCATTAAAGAGCTGGGAATTGTTCCAAATGGATGTCTATAATGCCTTTTTGCAAGGAGACCTTTGTGAGGAGGTATACATGGAGATGCCAGAAGGTTTTAGAAGTCAGGGGGAAGAAGGTGTGCAGGCTACGCAAGTCCTTGTATGGACTCAAGCAGGCATCTAGGCAGTGTAACATTAAGTTGACTGAAGCCCTGACAAGTGCAGGTTTTACTCAGAGCAATTATGACTACTCTCTATTCACCATGAAAAGGATGAGGATGTGGTGATCATTCTAGTCTATGTGGATGATCTACTTATCACATGAAGTAGTAAAGAGCTTGTGAGTAATGCAAAGAGTATACTACATGACAAGTTCAAAGTCAAGGACCTAGAGGAGCTTAAGTACTTCTTAGGCATAGAGGTCTTAAGGTCTCAACAGGGCATTTTGTTGAACCAAAGAAAGTATGTGCTTGAATTGATTTCAGAAATGGGACTCAGTGGAGCAAAGCCTTATGCAACACCACTGGAAACAAACCAAAAATTGACTGTAATGGAATATGATAAGGTAGTAGGTGCAACAAATGATCTTCCACTGGAGGATGTTTGTTCTTATCAATGGTTGCTAGGGAAACTGATATATGCGACCATCACCAGGCCTGATATCAGCTATACATTGCAGACACTTAGTCAATTTATGCAAGAGCCTAAACAATCACATTGGGAAGCTACCATAAGAGTGGTGAAGTATCTCAAAAATGCACCTGGTTTAGGGGTGTTTATGAAGGCAGAACCAACACAGCATCTTAATTGTTGGTGTGATTCTGACTGGGCTGCTTGTCCTAACACTAGGAGATTTGTGACTGGCTACGTTGTCAAGTTTGGTGAATCTTTGGTGTCTTGGAAGTCCAAGAAGCAGCAAACTGTCTCAAGGAGCTCTGCAGAGGCAGAATATCGAAGCATGACTTCTGCTATGGCTGAGGTAACATGGTTGCTTGGGTTATTTTAAGAATTGGGAGTTGTCATTACCTAACCTGTCGTGGCTCATAGTGATAGCAAGGCGGCTATACATATTGCTGCACATCCAATTTTCCACGAGCGCACAAAGCACATCGAAATTGATTGTCACTTCATTCGAGATAAGATCAAGCAAGGGACTATTCGCACTGTCTTCATTAGCACCAAAGATCAACTAGCGGACTTGCTGACAAAGGGGCTAAGCAAAGTGCAACACTTTCATTTAATGGGTCAATTACCCTCCAGTTTGAGGGGGAGTATTGATATGCATATATATGTGCAGTCTTACGTGGCTTTGTAATTCAGTTAGTTAGTAGTGGTTGTTAATTGTTAGTGCTAGTATTATTTTCAACTGTAGCTTAGCTGTCATTTTGATAGTTAGTGGAGAAAATTAGAAAATTCAATTGTATAAATAGAGGTTAAAACATTCAGTTAATACAGTCTTTACATTCCCCAATTCTGATCTTCTCTCTTAACTCTTCCTACTCCAACTGCTTCCATTTAAGGAGTTTTGAGCTTCACCAGTTGAGCTTATATTTGAACACTCTACCCTCCTCAGATGCTACTTGTGGGACTACACTGAGTATGTTATTATTTTTGTTGTATTTATGTTATGTTTGGTTATAAATATTAACTAATCACAGGATTATTTTACATATAGAAGGTGTGATAGGGAATATCCCATCCCACTAGATATCGTGAAATATTCCATCATTGTACCAAACCCTTTGGTGCTGTTGCGTGTTGCATTAATTACGAGGGTTGTTTGTAAAATATACGTGTCATATGTTTATGCCTCAATATATATATATAGTAGAGTTTCCTTTCAAAAATGCGGTGTTATCCGACACTTCTTCACGATAAATAAAAAAAAATTAATTATGCATTTTCGCAAGAATTTTACAGAAATGCAGGGTAAAGTGCGTACAATAAACCTTTGTAATCAGGTCCTTCCCCCGATCCTGCGGATAGCAAAAACTTAGTGTACCGGACTGCCCTTTTATCTCCGCAAGTGTGCCAGTTTTGCGTTGAGATTCTTCATAAAGAGAAGGTAATTAAATCAAATTATTGCATAATTCACCTGTTCGGATTTTAGATCGAATGTGCGTAAAATAAAGCGAAATTATGAATGATAAGTTGACTCATCGGACTCTAACCGAAAGATGAACATCATCATGGATTTTCACAATAGAAAAAAGTTGTTCGGTAATTAAACAGCAATTAATTATAATTAAATCCAGTGAAAGTTGTTTGGTAGGTAAACATCAATTAATTATAACTAAATCCAGTAAACGCATGCTTGTCTATCTCATTCGTACAATTGAAGGGAATAAAGGGCACAAGAAAAGGAGTAAAAGAAGAATTAAGAAGAAAAAGCATGCTGCAGTTTTTATAATTTGTAGCAATCTCAAAGAAAAATTAAAGTTGTCATAGCTCTTCAGAATTATTTTTTTAAATTTTAATCAAGAAAAGCAAAAAGAATATTTAGAAAAATGCTTCCCCCTTCCCCCCTTTCTCTCTTTATAATTTTGAATGTTTAAATTTAAATTAAAAGGAAAGAATATTCCTCGTAGATGTTTAAGGCTGGTTACCAATCAAGAATATTCATATGGAATACTCACTCATAAGGGGAAAAAAGACAACAAAATAACTTCATCCAAAAAAACAAAACAAAAAAATCTCTCTTGCATCTCGGGAATATTGGTTTTAGCTATTGTTTTTTTAACGGAACAAAAGATTAAGCCGAATGAATAAATGGATAGAACTGTGGCTTCAATTATAGGAAAATCAAGTAATTTAACGAGCTAGTGTTGTTAATTTGAATTATTGTTGATTTAATTAGACGTTACATATATATTAGTCATTGATGCGGAAGAATTTCTTGTTCCGCGAGTGAATTTGTAATAAACCCAAATTCACAACACTAAGTAAACGAAGGAAATGATAGGTTTAATTCATGAACACAAAGAGTCAATCATTACAATAACATAAACTAGAACTAAGAGGGAGATTCAGAGAAGAAGGATAGAGAGAGCCAAGGGAGAACAGAAAGAGAGAGACCAGAGGAAGAAGCCAGAAGAAAGGCGAGAAGGTAACAGAATTCTCAACAATTGCCTAATCCCCAAATCACCAACCACTACTCTTTTTAATAGAGTTGTTCTTGGACTAATTACTCAATCTGGATCCCAAATTAGCCTGGCCCAATTGCTTGTTCTCAGCCTAATAGCTCTTCTCAGCCCAATAGCTATTTGTGTATTAATTTCCTTATTGGGTTGGGCTTGATTCATAACATAATTCTCGATGTTTTTCCTTTCGTAAGATTATGAAGAAACACTCCTGATTTTGCAATTTTACTAGCTAATACTAACTTGACAATGAATATTATAGTTTTCTTGATCTCGTCAAAATCCATTTGACCAATTGAATATTAAATAAATCCCAATAGTACAGATTTTTTACATGAATAAAGAGATATGATTACCAAGCAATACGTCGACATGCTTGCTTGGGATTGAAAGGGTAAACCGGTCATTTTAGTTAAAATGGAAGAATATGATTGTTTAAAAAAGAATCTTACTATAGCTTGTGTATAAGCTTTTGAACTCCTAAATTAACAGCGTTAAAAATAGTGTTCTACTATGTAATGAAAATATTTGTTTTACCCTTTTAAAAAGTAGAAGAACAAAGATATACTCAAACCTTTAAAGCAGTATTTATACGTTTACAAAAGAGGAGAAGTTAGAAATGATTTTCCTATATACTGTTATGAATAATTTGTACATTGGATGCTACATTGGATGCCTATGTTGTGAATAGTTGAAAGATTAAATCTCCAATTTTATGTCAATCATCTTTACTTTTTATGCCTATAAAAGGTCATGTAATTGCAATGGAAATATACACCAAAGTGAAAGAAGAAAACTCTTCTCCCTTCTTTCTATCTCTTCTTATTTACATTTTACTTTATTGTTTTTATTTTATAACACGTTATCAGCACGAAACTCTAATTTTATTCTTAACTCCCGCTAAGTTGAGCCATATTTTATTAAGGTATGTATCATTATAATCATTTTTATGGCAGTACATATCATATGCTTAATTCTTACAACATAAATTTTTCTTTGCAATATTTGATAATTTACAT